>JAOWBW010000936.1:0-70401 GCA_026119855.1 Campanula takesimana | reverse complement strand
CTTGTCCCGGATTCCCAAAATATCTCATTATGACAAAATCTATCAAATTAGGTAGTAAATGGTTTCCTTAAAACAATGCAGAAACCCTAGCTTAAGAATCAAGTCAGCCGGCATCCTTGGCCACGCGGCCAACCTTGCTCCGTGTTGATCTTGGCCACACGGCCACTATTGTCACCGGCTTCAACTATGGCCAGGCGGCCAACCTTGCGCTGGATGATCTGGACCGTCAGATCTTCCCATCAGTTTACTATATAAACCAATCCCATGCTATTGGTTTAAGGATCCGATTTTGGAGAGCTCTAAGTCCGAGTTTGGAGTTCTTAAACACTATTTTGCTCTCTAATTAGCATTCAAACACTCAAGAAGATCCAAGTTTATTTCTTGCCAACATAGGTAAGTTTTCTAACTTTTCTTCGTGTTCTTGCATTATTTTTAATGTAGATCTTTTATATTCATGTTCGTACATGTTTATTCATAGTTTCTTCATATTCTTTGCATGTTCATTCATATGTTCATAATATGTTCTTCGCATGTTCTTCGTGTTCATAGATTAAAACCTTATTTATGCTATATTTAGGGTTGCGATCTTCATAATTACATGTTATTTCATAGCCGATGATGATCGAGGGTTCATCAACCCGAGGATGATCTAGGAACTACTTCTAAACCCTAATCTTTAGGTAATTCCCCCATCATTATGCATGATCCTGATTCTTCTGCCTGTTCTAATTCTCTGCGAACTACGCTGACCTGAGCTTCTCACATTGAGAGGAACGTAGGCAATCTTCGGATCCGGTCTAAATCACTAACACACTACATACACCGCATCATGATAGAAAGACTGATCAATTCGGGCAATAGGAGTGATAACGTCCAATATTCTTCTCTTGTTGAAATTTGACCCCCGAACCCACTAAAAATGATTTTTTCAATGTTTTGGCTTTAATTAAAACGGCGTGGCGACTCTCATAATTTTAATGTCGTTAAGAATATTCCCTTTGTAAATAAAAATAATCACAAGATACTTCCCATGCGTCGCTTCATCGGAAAGGGGTATTCACAGTGGCGACTCTGCTGGGGACTGCTTTGAAACTTTTTCAAACTTAGTGGGTCTAACTTTCGTTCACATCATGATGTCTACCATGTTCTCACATGCACCTTACACTTTGCCATGTTCTCACATGCACCTTACACTTTGCCATGTTCTCACATGCACCTCACACTTCGCCATGTTTACACATGCACACACATGTCATGTTTACACATGCACACACCTGCCATGTTTACACATGCACACACACACCTGCCATGTTTACACATGCACACACACACCTGCCATGTTTACACATGCACATACCTGCCATGTTTACACATGCACACACCTGCCATGTTTGCACATGCACCTCACACTTTACGTTTGCACATGCACCCCAACAGTTAAGCCATGTTTACACATGCACCCGCGCACTCCGCCATGTTAATACTTGTACCTTGTACCATGTACCCTTATTGTCTCCGCTTTAGTATTAGGGTCAAACAAAACCCTACTATGCTCCCTTATACATGGCTCTCTCTCCCTCTCTCATGCATTGCATTGCATCATCCTAACATCAAAAACTTCTCTCTTTTCTCCTTAAAAAGAATTAGTTTCTTGCCACACACTACCACTAGTCCGTGTCAGCACTGCACAGGTCCCCATTACCCGGAGTATTCGATGTGCAGGAATTTGTGTGCTACTGCCGCACTCTTTTCGAGTCACTCGTCTATTCCACTCACCGTATACGGTGGGAACCTTTTACCTAACCCGTGTCAACCCACACTAGTATAGGTATCACACCTAGGTTTTGACCGGTTGGTTTGGCTAGATTTTTCTTAATAGTCAATTAACGTGCTGTCTATGTCGAGTCATCCCCAAGTCAATGATGAATCGAGATCTTTGAGAGAAAGTGCACAAAAAAAGTGATTTCCCTACAAGGGACGTGCCATGGTGAGGTGAGTGTTTATTGTCAAGATCTCCGCTCATCATTAACTTGCGTAGGATGCAACATAGACATCACGTTAAGTGCCTTTAAGGGAGGGTTAGTTGTAGGATCCGATGGTTGGTGGAAGCCGCTTGCCCTATAGGACCCTCGCCCAAATTGTCCGTTTAGGGGTGTGCAATGCAGGTGAAAAACGAGGAGTCTATAGACGTAGTGATGGCCTCCACTGATCGTAGTCCTCTAACTAGTTACGAAAAAGGGGTATCCCTTCCAACCAATTAGGATGTAAATAATGTATGTTTTTGTAAATTAAAATATACTTTGCATGAGCCTTCCCCTCTCCTAAAGCTTCATTACCCTTCAACCTTTCAGCAAAGCAAGTTTGGATCCGTTCGGGTGGTCGACTACAACGTGAAGCTTCTACTCCGTCCACGTTCTCAGTCTCGTCATCAGCAATGTCAACTCCTGCTTCAGCTTCAGCCTCTGCTCCTCCTGTTAGTGCCGCCGAGCTCAACACTGAGGCTACTCTCAATGGTATTCCCCAAGCCTCCAGAACTTCCTCGCCGGTCTCGAAGCCAAGATCAAGAATCTCGAAGAAAGCAACAAAGGACTTACCCGCTTGAAAGCCTTATGTCCCAACGCTACCCTGCCTAGCCTTCGATCTCCTAGATCTCACGCCTACCATTCCATTAGGCCCCGGTCTCCTAAACACATGTCTGAGTCTTACCCTAGCTAAACCCTAGCACTCTAGCCTAGGTCTACTCTATCGAGCCTATCCAGCCATGAGGTATCAAGCTCATTTTCCCCAAACCGCAACACTCTTAGACCTCAAACTTGCTCGGTCTAAACCAAGACAAACCTTCAAATGCTTTCGATCTCCAAACCCTAGCCTTAAACCTAGGTAAACACATTCTATAAACCCTAGCCTCGAGCCTAGGTAGTCATATCATTCTCTCCGAACCCTAGCCTCAAGCCTAGGTAATTACATCCTTTCAAACCCTAGCCTAAAGCCTAGGAAGTTACATCCTTCTTAAACCCTAGCCTTGATCCTAGGTAGCTACACCCTTCCTAAACCCTAGCCTTGATCCTAGGTAGTCACATATCCTCTCTAAACCCTAGCCTTAAGCCTAGGAAACCACAACATTCCCTTTAACCCTAGCCCAAATTCTAGGGAATTTCCAAAGCCCCGTATGCAACATCATTTCCAAAATTCCCGAAACCCTAGTCTCGAAACCTAGGAAATTTACAATCTCAATTCTCCGTTTTATTGAACCCTAGTCCAAAACCTAGGATATAATGCCCTGTCCAAAACTTAAGCCGCATTCGCTCTAAACCCTAGCCTCAAGTCTAGGTAGTCGCATTCTTTCTAAAACCCTAGCCTCAAGCCTAGGTAGAAATTATCCTCTTTAAACTCTATCATCAAGCCTAGGATTCAACATTCCCTTCAAACCCCAGTCCTAGACCTAGGAAACTCCTTCACCTTAGTCTCAAAATATAGGAAGTTTACAGTCCTTAGCCTTAAAATCTAGCCTAAAGCCTAGGTTACCACGAACATTTCCAAGCCATAGTCACCAATCCCGGAAAATGGTGAACCCTAACATCAAGCTTAGTGGACCTTCCACAAAAGCAATCCCTCTTCCCAACGGTCCATGATCTCAAGCCTAGGAAGTCACAACCTTTCCAACTCCCAGCCTTATGTCTAAAAGCCAATGCCTTTGCAACCTCTGAGCCTACCACAACTCCAAGCCCTAGCCTCCTAGACCTAGGAAATTCCTAAACCCTAGTACCAAACCTAGGAGAGTCATGGTCCTTAAACACCAGTTTCCAAACCCTTGTCCGAAACCCTAACATCTAGGAAGTTCCCAATCCTCAACCTTTCCAAGCCCTAGCACTAAGCCTAGGATAGAATACTCTCCTCATGCTTAAATAAACTCCTATCCCTAGCCCGTAAGCCTAGGAAACCCACATTATCTCCAAGACATAATCTAAAGCCCAAGAAGCCGTGACATCTTCGGCATCCCTATCTCAAGATTAGGAGATCACCATCTTCCTTATTCCCTTTCCTTAAAAAAGCCTTAGGTCCTACCTCTAGGCAACCAAGAAAAATGTCCCTTACCTAACACCTTGGTCTTAATGGCTCGTAGCCTCATCCCCTCCTAAATTAGGATAAGCGGAACCCAGATCATGTTTCCCATATTAGCAACTCCCCGAGAGTCCATCTCCTTCGCGTCTCCCTAAAGGTCATTTGCCCTTGTGACTCACCAAAGAGTCCCTTGTGACTCCCCGAGAGTCTATCACCTTTGTGACTCCCCGAGAGTCCGTCACCCTTGTGACTCCCCGAGAGTCTATCACCTTTGTGACTCCCCGAGAGTTCATCCCGTTTGCGACTTCATAACAATCCATCATCTTTGCCTCCACATGCAAAATTTCAGTTTTACCCCTAGTACATTCCCCTTAGATTCATTTTAGGTGCCCTTATCGCTATTTTGACTGATATTCGATACCTTTGGGAACGGAAAGCCTCTTAAAATTTCCATTCTTCACCAAATATTTGCTTAGGATTCGTATGGTTGTAGAGACTTCGGCGCCTCTATGACATATGCATCCTAGATCGATCGCGATTGGCAGAAGCCTCAGCGTTTTTGTATGCGAGCGATCCAGCATCTATTATTTTAGCATTTCCTAATATTTGCTTAGGATTCGTATGGTTGTAGAGACTTTGGCGCCTCTATGACATACGCATCCTAGATCGATCGTGATTGGCAGAAGCCTCGGTGTTTCTGTTCGCGAGAGATCCAGCATCTATTATTTTAGCATTTCCTAATATTTGCTTAGGATTCGTATAGTTGTAGAGACTTTGGCGCCTCTATGACATACGCATCCTAGATCGATCGCGATTGGCAGAAGCCTCGGCGTTTCTGTTTGCGAGAGATCCAGCATCTATTATTTTAGCATTTCCTAATATTTGCTTAGGATTCGTATGGTTGTAGAGACTTTGGCGCCTCTATGACATACGCATCCTAGATCGATCGTGATTGGCAGAAGCCTCGGCGTTTCTTTTTGCGAGAGATCCAGCATCTATTATTTTAGCATTTCCTAATATTTGCTTAGGATTCGTATGGTTGTAGAGACTTTGGCGCCTCTATGACATACGCATCCTAGATCGATCGTGATTGGCAGAAGCCTCGGCGTTTCTGTTTGCGAGAGATCCAGCATCTATTATTTTAGCATTTCCTAATATTTGCTTAGGATTCGTATGGTTGTAGAGACTTCGGCGCCTCTATGACATACGCATCCTAGATCGATCGTGATTGGCAGAAGCCTCGGCGTTTCTGTTTGCGAGAGGTCCAGCATCTATTATTAGGGTTCGTATGATTGTAGAGACTTCGGCGCCTCTATGACATACGTATCCTTGATCAATCGTGATTGGCAGAAGCCTCGGCGTTTCTGTTTGCGAGAGGTCCAGCATCTATTATTAGGATTCGTATGATTGTAGAGACTTCGGCGCCTCTATGACATACGTATCCTTGATCAATCGTGATTGGCAGAAGCCTCGGCGTTTCTGTTTGCGAGAGATCCAGTACCTATTATTAGGGTTCGTATGATTGTAGAGACTTCGGCGCCCCTATGACATACGTATCCTTGATCAATCGTGATTGGCAGAAGCCTCGGCGTTTCTGTTTGCGAGAGATCCAGTACCTATTATTAGGATTCGTATGATTGTAGAGACTTCGGCGCCTCTATGACATACGTATCCTTGATCGCTCGTGATTGGCAGGAGCTTCAGCGTTTCTGTTTGCGAGAGATCCAGCACCTATTACTAGGATTCGTATGATTGTAGAGACTTTGGCGCCTCTATGACATACGTATCCTTGATCGATCGTGGTTGGCAGAAGCCTCGGCGTTTCGTTAGCACAATCGACAGGAGCCCTGGCGATCCTGATTGCGTTTACTATTCCATCTTGGGATTATTTAGACAACGTAATCTTTATTTTTCCCAAATGACTTCATTTCCTAACGAATGTTCGTTCTTCATACAGGATAGTGCCCGTAGGTTTATTATCCCTAGAAGAAGTCCGATGGCTCGCTTTTCCCTAATCGCTTTGAACTACGACCGGCTTGATTCCTCAGAGGATACGTAGGAAACCTGAAAAGGTCCAGCCACCCGACCAACATGGTCATCTCTCATCCCCAGCAAGTGCATTTTCCCCAGCAAAAAACGTTGTTCCCCATCAGAGGACAGTCCTTCCCAATTTCCCCATCAGATTTGAACTACGTTTGGCTTGATTCCCCCGCAGATACGTAGGTCGCCTGCCAAGGTTCAGCCGTTCCCTTACCTTTCATCTGTTTTGAAACTCATGTTTCAGACGGATCCTTCTCTTATCGTCGACCCCACATTGCCTTGCAAGAAGCGTCGCCGAGGGGCTACTGTTAGTACCCGATCTGAAAATGAGTTTATTAGGGCTTTCCCAAATATACAAGGACTTTATGGGAATTAGAAACCTTGCAAAGACTTGTCCCGGATTCCCAAAAATAGCTCAATGTTCTAGAAAACATTAAATATGGACATTTAGGGTTGCCTTGTATGAACAGTAAAACCCTAGCTTGAATTTCAAGTCAGCGCGCAACGATGGCCACGCGGCCACTTTCGCCGCCGCCCTCAATATTGGCCACGCGGCCACTTTCGCCGCCGCCCTCAATATTGGCCACGCGGCCACTTTCGCCGCCGCCCTCAATATTGGCCACGCGGCCACATCCGCCCCGGATGATCTGGACCATCAGATCTTCCCCTCAGTTTACTATATAAACCAATCTCATGCTATTGGTTTAGGGGGGTCCGATTTTGAGAGCTCTAAGTCCGAGTTTTGGAGTTCTTAAACACAATTTTCTCCCTAATTAAGCATTCAAACACTCAAGGAGATCAAAGGTTTATTTCTTGCCAACAAAGGTAAGTTTTCTAACTTTTTATTCATGTTCTTGTCATATTATTAGTTTAGATCCATAATATTCATATTGTTAATATGTTTATTCATGTGTTCTTTATAATATTCATGTTCCTAACATCTTTATTCATATTTTCTTCATGACATTCATATGTTCATAATATGTTCTTCGCATATTCATCATATTCTAGATTAAAACTTTATTTATGCCATATTTAGGGTGGCGATCTTCATAATTACATGTTATTTCATAGCCGATGATGATCTAGGGTTCATCAACCCGAGGATGATCTAGGAACTACTTCTAAACCCTAATCTTTAGGTAATTCCCCCTCATTACGCATGATCCCGATTCTTCTGCCTATTCTAAATTCCCTCGAACTACGCTGACCTGAGCTTCTCACATTGAGAGGAACGTAGGCAATCTTCGGATCCGGTCTCAAACACTAACACACTACTAACACATTCATCATGATAGAAAGACCGATCAATTCGGGCAATAGGAGTGATAACGTTCAATATTCTTCTCTTGTTGTAATTTGACCCCCGAACCCATTAAACACGCTTTTTCTCAAAGTTTTGGCTATAATTAAAACGGCGTGGCGACTCTCATATTTTAATGTTGCTATGAATATTCCCAATTTCAAATACACGTATTCACACAATCCCACCTCAACAGCCAAAGAGAGGCCCACGAGGCCGAGATGGAGCTAATGAAAGAAAAGCTCACTAATCTTGCCAAAGGGAAGAGCAAAAATGACGATGACGAATCCGAATGGACCGAAGGTTTGTTCAAAAGTCCTTATGTCAACACCCGCACCAAGAAAGTGGGAGAGCCAAGTTCCGAGAACAATGACCCCAAAATGGTGGATTCTATCATGGCCTACATCGACCAAAAATTCAATAGGCTCAACATGGGGAAAGGCTCCGACACAAGCCTTTATCAATCATCCATCCTCATGAGTACTATGGCCGCTCTTCCTGATAAGTTCAAGATGCCCGACATAAGAAAATTCAAGGGCAACTCTTGTCCTATGGCTCACATTGAGACTTATATTTGGGCAATGGTTCCGAAGAAGGTCTCCCCCAAGGTGATGGCTCAATGCTTTCCTCTCACTCTCGAGGGGGCGGCAAAAGATTGGTATGCTACTCTCCCGCTCACTGTCCGTCTTGATTGGGACTCCGCCATGCTTGCCTTCAAGAACCAATACCAAGGCAACACCACTCACTGGCCCACAAGGAAAGAGCTAGAAAACACTACTCAACGAGACCACGAGTCCTTCATCGACTTCACAAGGAGATGGAATGATAAACTCTCTGAGATTGTGGAAAGGCCAAATACCAAGGAGCAAATGGACATCTTTCTCAAATGTCTCAAAATTGATCTCCGCACCCACCTATGTGGGGCTTGCTATGCGGATTTCTCCCAAATGTATGAGGTGGGGGTCCGAATGGACGAGTTGCTCAAGGAAGTCAAGAAAAGTGCTCATAGCTACCGCTACAAGGCCGCTTCCAACTCCACAAAAGAGGCCTCGGTCAACGCCGTTACTATTGACAAGGGGAATTACAAAAAGGTTCCTCCACCCCAAGGGAAGAATTCTCGAAATGACCGTATCTACACGCCTCTCCAAGGCATGATTCAAACCGAAGCTTTCGAAGTTCTCAAAGCAAAGGGTCTAGTCACACCCGTACAAGGGTACCAACCCAAGACGGTCAACCCCAATCATGCTAACCACAAATATTATGGCTACCACCAATATAGTGGCCACACCACCGAGGAATGCTTCGTTCTCCGCAATGTCATTCAAGATCTCATAGATAAGAAGAATTTATAGTGACTAATGGCGAACATGTCAATGTAATAGAAATAGGAGAACTCGAGGGGACCACCCATTCAATCCCAATTGTGAATGGGGGCCCCAATGTTATGAATAAACTTGACAATTCTTGTTATGTTGTGACTTACGATGAGGTAATGAGGGAAGTGCTAGAGAATAGGAAAAAGAAGCAAGATGGGAACGTCAACATGCTAACTCGATCCGGTCGAGTCATAGCAAGCAACCCCTCCACTTCCGCACCAAGCTCCTCTTCTCAAAGGCCGCAAGCTCGCGACACTCCCGAAGATCCTCTACTTGTCCAACTCAAGAAAACTCAAGCCAACATCTCTATTTGGGACCTCATCGCATCCTCAAAGAAACACCGAGATCTTGTCATCCGCAATCTTGATGATACATCAATTTCTCCCGATACTACTCCCGAGGACCTCACGACAATGATCGATCACATTCATTTTGGCAACGTCATCACCTTTGCCGATATGGACCTTCCACCATTTGGTTCCGACCACAACGAGGCTATTTACCTTAAGGTACGAGCAAGGGGGAGGCCCATCTCAAGAGTCTTAGTGGATGGTGGTTCCGCACTCAACCTCATGCCTGGCAGAATCATGGGCATACTGGGGCTTAAGGATTCCGATTTGAAGCCTTCTACTCAAGTAATCCGAGGTTATGACAGCACCGCCCGTACAGTCATGGGCATGATCGAAATAGACATTGAGTTTGGGAGCATGGTCATGTCCGTTCCATTCCAAGTGCTTGACATCCCGGCCTCGTTCAACTTGCTTTTGGGTCGACCATGGATTCACAATTCTAATGCCGTCCCATCAACTCTCCATCAATGTGTCAAGATCCGAAATGGTGATGAAATAGTGACCGTCATGGCCGAAAACGTCACTATCCACAGAAAAGGTGAGCCCGTCCACCAAGTTCAGCATGGTTTACCAGACTCCACTCTCTCCGGGATCTCAATCAACGCCATTCACAAAGAAGGGGGAAACGGATCATGGACCCACAGCAATCACAAAGTCCTCTGCATGATGAGGAATATGGACTACTTCCCTGGTTTAGGCCTAGGGAAATATCAACAAGGAATCCTACATCCTGTGCAAGTCCCATTTGTCAAGAACACATTCGGTTTGGGGTACGAGCCTTCCAGAGAGGACTTGAAACAAGAGCAAGCGATCAAGAATGAAAAGGCCCGAGCTCGTAAAGACGGCCGTCGTTGTGAGGTCCCTAATCTAAGGCCTTACCGCAAGACGTTGAATGGCTATTTTGTCCGCCAAGGGGAAGACGTTCCATACATGATCTTTCCCGAACCATGGGTTAACAATAAGGGTGTCAAAAAGCCCGGTCTTGAAATCTTCTCCGATTGTGAGATCCAGAAATCCGAAAGGGAACCAACTCCCATGTCGCTCGTGAATGGTGGGGAAGGAAGGTGACTATAGAGTCCGAGACAGAAATCATCGTGGGGGAAGAACCGACAGATTTAGCCTCCATGTTCGAAGAGCTTGCCATAATGAATGAATGCCAAGTCAACGCCATCCATGACACCGTCATCATGAATGAGACTATCAGTGAGATCCCGCCAAGCTCCGAGCCGATCAACAATTGCTATTCTACGAAAGGGCCCGTGGTATCCGAGGAATTCTTAGTCCAAGAAATGGGTTGCATACCCCGCACAGCAACAAAGGAAGAGCGGCTCACACTTACTTTCGAGTCCGAGAGTATCTCTAATACCCTCACCCAAGAGGATATGGAGGCCATAGCCGAGCGTGTGTTTCCTTTCTTTGCTAATGAAAAATTTGATATTTCTGAGTACCCTGAGATTGCAAATATCATAAATGATGAATTAACTAATAATGAACTTAATGAACAAGTTAATAACGATTCAAATTATGATGAAATAGACCACGAAAACACAACATACTTAAATGAACTTGCTCAACAGGTCCGTAGTCGTGGTGAAAATGGTCCAGGGGCTGACGAAGAATTGCATGTTGTTAATCTGGGTACCGACAAAGAGCCAAGAGAAACTAAGATCGGAAGCTTCTTCAAGGGGGACGACAGAGACAGACTGACTGCACTGCTCAGAGAATTTGTGGATGTGTTCGCATGGTCATACAAAGACATGCTGGGTTTGGACAGAAAGGTAGCGGAGCACAGAATTCTGATCAGAGAAGATGCCAAGCCAGTAAAGCAGAAGCTCAGAAAGATCAAGCCAGAATGGTCTCTGCAAGTCAAAGAAGAGATCGAGAAGCTCCTCAATGTGGGTTTCATCAAACTTATCGAGTATCCGACATGGTTAGCCAACATCGTGACAGTCAGAAAGGCAAACGGCAAGTTCGAGTTTGTGTGGACTTTCATGATTTGAACAAAGCTTCCCCGAAAGACGATTTTCCACTCCCTAACATCGACATGCTGGTCGACTCTACTGCTGCCTACGAGGTTCGCTCATTCGTGGATGGGTTCGCTGGATACAATCAGATTCTCATGGCCGAGGAAGATCAACATAAGACAGCCTTCACAACACCATGGGGTACCTTTTGCTACACAGTCATGCCATTTGGGTTAAGAAACACTGGGGCTTCCTACCAAAGAACCGTGACAGACTTGTTCCACGATATGATTCACAAAGAAATCGAGGTCTATGTGGACGACATGATCATTCACTCCAAAGGGACCGATGGTCAACATTTAATCGATCTCCGTAAGTTCTTCGAAAGGCTTCGTCAACACAAGATGAGGCTCAACCCTGCAAAGTGCACGTTTGGGGTTATCCGAGGCAAATTCCTTGGTTATATGGTCACTGAAAGGGGAATTGAAGTATATCCCTCCAAAATCAAGGCAATCATTGACATGCCTCCTCCAAAGACGCAGAAAGAGATCAAAGGTTTCATAGGCAGACTGCAATACATCAGTCAGTTTGTGCACCAACTCACTTCCATGTGCGAGCCAATCTTCAAACTACTCAAGAAGAATGTGGCTCTAGAATGGACCAACGCGTGCCAAGAAGCCTTCGACCAAGTGAAGCATTACTTGACGTGCCCTCCTGTTCTAGTTCCGCCGCACAAGGAGAAGCCTCTTTTGCTCTATCTCACTGTCAATGATGAAGCCCTAGGGGCTATGTTAGCACAAGAGCAACGAGAGTCCACAAAGGAGAATGCCATTTATTTTGTCAGTCGCCGATTCCAAGGAGGCGAAAAGAACTACTCTGTCTTAGAGAAGTCATGTGCAACATTGGTTTGGGTTACTCAAAAGCTCAAACACTATATGGAAGCTTTTCCGATCAAGCTAGTAGCAAAGGTGGACCCGCTCCGCTACATCTTCGAGAAGCCTTTCATGTCAACAAGAATAGCCAAATGGTACTTCATGCTCGCCGGCTATGATATCACTTACGTCACACTAACATCCGTCAGGGGGAAAGTGTTCAGTGACCAGCTTGCCGAATTCCCGTGTGACGAAGTGAAGGGGGAAGACGTACAGTTCCCCGACGAGCATTTAATTTGTACTGCAACCGAGGAAAATAAGTGGCAACTTTTTTTCGATGGCACCGCCAATAAACACAATTTTGGTATAGGAGTATTGCTTGTCGATCCAAAAGACATCTACACTCCCATTGCCATCCGTCTGGAATTCGAAGCTACCAACAACATTGCCGAGTACGAAGCATGCATAGCAGGGTTCGAAGCAGCTCTCGAAAGAAACGTCACGGGACTAGAAGTATTCGGCGACTCTTTGCTCCTTATCAATCAGCAATCGGGTAAATGGCGAATCCAAGACCTGACCCTCCAACAGTATGGTCAGCACCTTGAAGAATTGGTTGAACAATTCCAAGAGATCACTTTCAACCACCTGCCAAGGGATAAAAATCGCTTCGCCGATGCACTGGCCACCATAGCTTCATTAGTCGAAATGCCCAAAGGGAAAATGGTGAAGCCTTTCAAAATTGCCCGAAGGAACAGTTCGGTGTACTGCATGCGTATCGAGATCAACGAGGTTCAAACAAACTCTCCGTGGTATTCGGATATCATGAATTTCTTCAAAGATGGCACTTATCCCGAGAATAGCAATAAGAAGTCTCAAGCGGCTCTGCAAAGGCTAGCCTCTCGGTACGTACTGATTGGGGACCGAGTCTACAAAAGGCACCATGACGGGATCAATCTCTTATGCGCCAATGAGGCCGAAGCTCAAGAGATAATGTGTGAAGTGCACGAAGGAGAGTTTGGACCCCACATGAATGGGTTTATGCTAGTCAAGAAGATACTCCACATTGGTTACTATTGGAGCACTATGGAACGAGACTGTATCGAGAAAGTCAAAAAGTGTTCCAAGTGCCAATCCCATGCTAATCTGCAAAATGCTCCACCCTCACAACTTTACAACATGGTCACACCTTGACCTTTCTCTTGTTGGGGGATAGACATCATCGGTAAAGTCCATCCTGCTGGAAGCAATGGGCAGTCATTCGTCCTAGTGGCCGTCGACTACTTCACAAAGTGGGTCGAAGCACAAGCCTATCGTACCCTCAACGCCAAGAAAGTGGCCGAATTTGTAAATATTAATATCATGTGCCGATACGGCGTGCCTCATGAAATCATTTCTGACAACGGCTCTCACTTTGAGAAGGAAATGGATGCACTTTTGGTAGAATACAAGATCACCAAGCACAAGTCATCTCCTTACTGTCCCCAAGCAAATGGCGCGGTTGAAGCAGCAAATAAGACCATCGAGACCATCGTCAAGAAAATGGCCTCAACAGGAAGGGATTGGCCCGAGAAGCTACCATTAGCATTGTGGGGTTACCGCACATCAATACGGTCAGCAACAGGAGAAACTACTTATGCATTAGTCTATGGTTCTGAAGCCGTACTCCCAATCGAACTTGAAGTCCCATCTCTACGGGTCCTCCTCGAGAATCAAGTCAACGAGGTAGATTGGATGCAAAGTCGATATGAACAGCTAGCCTTACTCGACGAGAAAAGGCTAAGAGCACTCGAACGCACAAGGGCGTATCAGCAAAGGATGGCAAGAGCTTTCAACAAAAAGGTGAAGCCTCGAAACATCAATGTGGGAGATTTGGTCTTAAGACAACATCCTCCTAATGCCATGAATCCCCTGGGGAAATGGGGACCCCGATGGATCGGTCCGTACGTGGTCAAAAGGATACTAAGCGGCGGTGCAGTCCGACTCGTGGATTTAGATGGTGACCAGCTGCCAAAGGAGGTCAACCTCGACAAGCTCAAGAGGTTCTATGCTTAATAAACAAAGACCATAAAAAAAAATAAAAAAAAAAAAAAATTGCTCGCTAGGTTGAAAACCCGCAAGGGCGGCCTAGGAAAAATTAGAGCACGTGCAAAAAAGAAGCCCGCTAGATTGAAAACCCGAAAGGGCGGTCTAGGCAAAAAACAGGGTGCACAAAAAAAATGGTCTTTGTTTGTTTGAACTACGGAGACCTGAGCCTCCCAACTGGTGGACGTAGGCAACCTTCGGGTGCGGTCTAAAACATATCAAAAATACCCAATTCACTTCAAATAATAAGATGCAATTTTATTCATTCAATGAATTATTCAAGCCATTACAACGGATTTATTGAGCAACAAAAGACATCAAAACATTAAATCCTAAAACAAAGTGGTCTAATTTAATTGCAATCTCTTAGGGTACTAAGAAAAGTCCAACTTTCTCTTAGCCTTCAAAGGACCACCCGATCATCTCTCAATCCTTTTCTTCTTGGATAACGGAGGAGCACTAATATGCACCGAAACCTTCTGTGTTGCGGCACGTCTCCTAGCATAAAAGTCATCCAAAGGAGTACCAAAGGGTTAGCAAGAATGTTACTCGAATCAGTAGCAGCCTCCCTATATCTTAAAGCGCTGCTAGGCTCAAAACCCTTTCCCAACAACTCGGCACGAAGCACATCGACCCAAGTGATGCCACGGTAATGGGTGCCAAACAAATAATCCAAGTAGCTCTCGGGAAGGAAGACACTCCTCCGATTCAGAGGAGCAAAAGCCAACGGTTGAAGCCGACTGAAGCTCACTCGAGAAGTCCGGACACATGTAAGCAACTGGACGAAGCATTCCGTCCCTCGGAAAAGGAATTATCTGTTGGCGACCAAACTACCGCAGAACCCGCTCTGGCTGGTAAAATGAAGAATCTCTCAAGCCGGGTACAACCACGTGCTTAAAACCAAGAGTCCATTCGACAAAAGGACGAAGACCCCAAGAAGGAGGGCACCACTCAATATCGACGGTTACCCGAGAGGCAAAGAACTTCTTCCAACCATCTTCAGATAAATCCCGGATCAACAGCTTCCTCCTATGAACAGCAAAAGGAGACAAATCACCATCCGGGGAATAAATCTTGAAGTGTTCTCGGAGCCATATGGTCAAGAGTAAAGGGCTTCCCCGACACATCTTGTCCGTCCTATGTAACTCATCAAGGTCGTGCAACGTCTCCCCTACAATAAGAGGGATTATACTAAATTGTTGCTCCTTAGCTTGCAAAATAATCTCAGCCAACTGCGCATCCGCAGTCCCGAAGGGTGTAACAAACAGTACTTCACTAAAGAGACAAGCGGCCATGGCATTCCTCTTGAAAGATTGAACCACCGGATCCTCCGAGTGTAAACCTGAAGAAACATCGGCAACTCGGTTATGTCAATCACAGTACCGTGCAACATCTTCCTCACGTCCTCAACAGGGAGATTCAGTAACTCAACCCAAGAGTCAATGGCACCACGGTGATATTTAGGGACGGCAATTCGACCGGCTAAAGGCATGCCAAGGATGGCCCCGAAATCATCAACAGTCGGCACCATTTCATTAGCTGAAAAGTTGAAGGTATGGCTATCGCAATCCCAGAAAGCCGCGGCAGCTCTCAACAAATCCCAATCTGGCTTCAACGTCCGCAAAGCGAAAAGAATTCGGAATCCGAAGTCTTTAATGAAGGCCTTCTTGGGATGGGTCTTGAAAGAATACACAAAAGTGTCTAAGTCCTTTTCATACCCACTAACAACCTTGGCATCAAGAACAAAAGAATTGGAAGCCATGGAAAATGTTGATCACAAGCAAAGTTGAGCAATAATATGATGTTCAAAAATGGCAGAAAGGAGCTGTGAGAATCAAGTGGTCGAACAGAAGCTGATATTTATAGCTGTTGGGGGTCTTTTGGCCAGCAAATGTCAAGCCCGGAATTCCGCCTCCCAGACGCGCGCGCCACCCGCCAGCGATCTGAAATGTGCGCACGTCCCAAGCCTACAGAGGAAAGCGCGCGCCTCCCAAGTTTAGATCACTTCAGAAAAGGCCTTGTCAGAAATCTCCAGCCTAAATCAAGACACAGCCCCGGTCCTCGGACACCCAGTTGGGCACACCTTCTTCTGGTCCGCCCTTAAGGCATGTCAAAGATTGAAAGGATAGAAACTCCCACTCAAACGTAGGCTGTCCTTCTCCAGATTCCGAACTCCCTAAGTTCTGTCACGGGTGCCATACCCCCCTCAAGAGTCAATCTCAACATTTCATCCCCAGCAGGAACATTCTTCTGGTCGCGGTCAACTGTGCCCGCACCCCACAAGTCAAAAGTCAAGTGTGACTCCAAGTGGCACGCGACTTCAAAGCAATATTTCTTCAACGGATTTCACTAACGGATCCGTCAACAAAGGTTCACCAACGGCCTCTCCAAAGGTTCACCAACGGCCTCTCCAAAGGTTCACCAACGGCCTCTACAAAGGTTCACTAACGGCCTCATTCAAGGGTTCACTAACGACCTCATCAACGGATTTCACTAACGGATTCGTTAACAAAGGTTCACTAACGGCCTCTTCAAAGGTTCACTAACGGCCTCTCCAAAGGTTCACTAACGGCCTCCTCAAAGGTTCACTAATGGCCTCCTCAAAGGTTCACTAAACGGCCTCTTCACAGGTTCACTAACGTCCTCTTCAAAGATTCACTAACGGCCTCTCCAAAGGTTCACTAACGTCCTCGCTCAAAGGTTCACTAACGGCCTCATTCAACATATTCAGCTGGCAGGTTCACCTAACGGATCATGCCACCCCCTCTATCAACAAAAGCCACTCACACAGGGAGCGCACCACCATCTCTCGCAATTTCAAATTCCTTCTTTCATCGAGTCTTTGCTTTTTCTTGGTGATGTCCTCGGCGGGTGTTTTTAACTTTCGTCGACGCGTTTTGCTTTTCAATCCACGTCGCCGAGGGGCTCTGTAGACACCCCGCCTTGGACCGATCACCCCGATTGCACATTTGATCTTGTGTTTTCTCCCCATTTTAAGTGTTTCTCGTTAGTTTTTGTCACTTCTGTTAAGTTCCTGACTGACTTCGTTAAGTCTAGGGACTAAACTGAATAACAGGGCTGACTTTCTAGTCCATTCTGTCAAAATCGCCTTCTCTGAGTATCACGCCTCCGACAGGAGGATCCAGACGCGCGCGCCTCCCGCCCCCAAAGCAGGAAGCACGCGCCTCTGGGCGTCGGTTACAGATTTCTGGCCAGGATTCTCTCCCTTGCTCAATTTATAGGATTTTTCCCGGGAAAGATTTCTTGGTGACTGAGTTTTGGCACCAAAAACATCTCTCTTTCACCTATAAACCCCCTCCCCCCTTTACCTCCATTTTCAAGGACCTTGGGCTCTCAATCTTATATTCTCAATAAGACACTAAAATTTCATACTTATAAAGCATTTCCAATGGATTTCTCCAAAGAATTCATCAAGAAGTGTTTGAAGTCTCTTGAAGTCTAGGTAAAGTTATTTATTTCCTCTTCTTAACTTCATCTCTTTTCTCTTTCTTTTTGTTTTATCAAAGTGCAATCACCCAAATCATTTTGGGACATGACTCTAATGATCACCTCATCTCATTGAGGTCGGTTAAAGAGTTATCTCCTACATTCCAAACTCTATTTTAAAACCCTTTTTATGATTTAAAGAAGAAGAAGAAGAACGTTTATCATCCATGTGGTTCCCCCAGGGTATCTACAGCAGTCCTTCGTAAGTCCAACCTTGTCGTGAAAAGAACCAGCAGTCCAAATGATGTAAGGACATCCTTGTTAGTCAACCATCTCGTAGTTAGTGTTGACCAAACCCTTAGGCTTGAGACGCCTAGTTCTCCACCCGACCCTTTAGTCACCTTAGGCTTGAGACGCTAAGTTCTCCACCGACCTTTTACAGTTTCCCTTAGGCTTGAGACGCTAAGTTCTCCCACCCGACCTTTTACGGTCGCCCTTAGGCTTGAGACGCTAAGTTCTCCACCCAAACTTTTACACGGGTCGCCCTTAGGCTTGAGACGCTAAGTTCTCCACCCGACCTCGACGGTCACCCATAGGTTTGAGTAGCCTTAAAATATCTCACCCCTCTTCCGAACTACGCTAGGCTTTATTCCCCGCGAATGGGATACGTAGGAATCCTATACCCCTAGGTCCATCCATTGGAATAAAATCGGCCATAGCCGTCCTCCCAGTCAGATTGGGATGCTTTATTTATCGACAACCCCGCTTCTCCAAAGCGACGTTGCCGAGGGGCTCTGTAAGTACCCCAATCATAAATGACCAATTAGAGGAATTCTTGGCACCATTCAGGGACAAACTGATAGGCCAGGACCTCACTAGGATAAATTTGGAACACAAGGACCTTTCTGGAATTAAAAATTGGAAAAATCCAGAAGGCACCATCCTTAGCCGTACGGCTACTTTGGGAGGTCATAACCCTATAAATTGAACCCCTTGCTGATCATTCTAGGGGGAGAAACGATTATTGTCAGTGTTACTCTGCTAAAATTGCTCCAGAGAGTGTTTTAAGAGTGAAAGAGAAAGGAAGATTGGCCTAACTAAACATAGGTGAAGCCACCTTCTCCCCCATCCTTCTCTTCATCTTATCTCTTTTGTTTGTTCATATTATTGTTGTTCATCTCTTAATTCTTACAAGTCTTGTCCATTCAAGCAACTTAATTTCATTGCAAGTCTTGTCCTTCAAGCACTTTAATCTTAATCTTATTGCAAGTCTTGTCCTTCAAGCAAGTTAATCTTAATCTTATTGCAAGTCTTGTCCTTCAAGCACTATATATTATATATATATATATATATATATATATAATATATTATTATACATTATGGTCCAAACCATGGATGATTCAAGGTGCCCTTCACACTTTGTGTGAAAGTGGTTCTAACCTAAGGATGATCATGGTTTGTTGAATTTCTCACTTATAACAAATTAATGATCTATTTTAATGAAAAAGGCACATGTTTTGGTTGATTATGTTGTTCATTGGTAGCAAGGATGGTCATTTGGATGATAAAGTTTCAATCTTTATCATCCAAACATTGATCTAGCTTCAAAATCCCCTTTGGGTTCATAAAGATCGAATATTTATGTCAAATAATATTGTCCCAAGGTTGTATTTGGCTTAAGGATCCACTCTAGTGGTGAAAGTCCAAATCTTTATGTTGATTTTGTTTTGATTTGGCAATGATAATCATGTGGGATGATAAAACCTTAGTATTTATCATCTTACCCTTTGAAATCCCATTTTGAGTCATAAAGATTGAATCTTTATGCAATAATTTGGTCCCTAAGAGGTTAATAATGCATAAAAATGTCATCTTGATGATAAAGTTTCCATCTTTAATCATCAAATGGTCATTTTGTCTCATTTGGCCATGTTCATCACCTTTGTGTGATTTTCTCCAATGATTGCTTTGATCACACCTAAATACTCGTTTTGGGGTTCAATTGATGATCATTAGGCATAGGAATAATTTTGTTTAAGTTTTTTGTGTTGAAATAAAACTGGAATCAGAACTGTTTATGTCCAGTTTCAGCAGAATACTCTGTTTCTACCTGGAACTGGATTGTTTCTGATAAATCTGTAAAAAAAACCTGGGACGGCCAAACGAGCCGTACGGATGGTTTAAACCAGCCATACGGCTAGTTTGGGCAGGAAGCATTTTTCTCCAGTTTTGCCCGTTTTCTGTTAAACTGTTTGCAAAGTAACCCCCCTTTGTTAAATTTCTAACTGTTTTCTGTTAAAAGTTAGTTTCTCCTATTTTCAAACACACACACACACACATTTGCACATTTTGGTCAACAAATCTAGGGGGACTCGGTTTTCTGAGGCACTTTGGGTGAACTTCGTATAAGTTCTTCCCAAAGTGTAACGTGACCTCCGAACTCATCATCTCTAACCATTTTCATTAAATTGGGTTTAAAATTAATTTAATGTGGCGACTCCGTTTTCGTGAAAGGAAAGTTACCCGTGTTTGGCATTTCTTCCTCGTGTGAACTTTGCTTGTTTTGCCCCGGGGACGGGATCCTTACAGTGTGGTACCTTTTATGGTCCACACCGTTCTACTGACGAATTGCTTATGAGTCTTGACACAAAAATCAAAAGATCTTTCAGAAAGGGATTAAAACAAAACAGGAAATACAAAGCAACCTTGTTAGCAGAAAAGATGGGGGATAACGAGGCACCAAAGACACTGAGAGAGAGGACTGTCCCGAATTGGAGCAAGCAACCTCATGCAGTCAAATTTCCTGCTCTACCTACTGGGGTTACATTTGAGTTAAAGTCGGGTTTTTGAGTCAATTACCACACTTTATGGGTATGAACGGTGAGAACTCGAATCAACATATATCCCAGTTTGTGCAGATTTGTCAGAGTATGAAGCCTGCGGCACTTCCGATTGAGCATCTTCTTCTTAGAGCGTTCTCTTTCACTCTGAAAGATGATGCTAGTGCGCCAGATCAGATCAATGTCATGAATCGGGATATCAGTAATATGGAGCAGAGAGCTGATGAGACTTTGTATGAGTATTATAACAAGTTCCATAAGCTATGCAGGAGTTGCCTGTATCATGGATTTGATGATGACCAGTTGATTGTTTATTTCTATGGGCGATTAACGGTTCAGGATAAACGTTCGGTGGATTATTGCTGTGGGGGTAGTACTCTGAACAAGACGACTGAGGTGGCTAATGAGATAATTGATGAGTTGGCTAAGAGCACTCAGACACATGGCAGGAGATCGAGTTTCAGACAGGTCAGTGCTGCGAATTCTAGTAGTGGTGTGACAACTAAGCTTGAGACAGATGTAGAGGACCTGAAGGGGATAATGAGACAGTTGTTGATGGGTCCATCACAGAGTCAACAGTATCCAACTAACCAGTATAGACCACCATATGGGCAGCAGCAGCAGTATCAGAGTAACCCTCCGAGATAGTCGACAGATGATATGATTCACTCCTTGGCTCAATCGGTGAGCATGGTGAATAGCAACTTCCAGCAGTATCAACAGAAGACCGATGCAAGTATTGATAATCTAGAGATACAGATTGGTCAGATAGCGGATGCAGTTGGGATATTAGAGGCTAGAGAGGTAGAGAAGGTACATTCTAGAACAGGACCGAACCCTAAGCAGAGTGCATGTGCCATGACTTTGCGCAATGGTAAGGAGATTGGAAAGGAAGTTGTACTGGAGGAGCCAGTGATTGAGGTTGAGTAGGTTGTGCCTGAGGAAAAGACCCCGGGGTAGGGGTGAGCACGGATCGGTTTGGATCGGTTTTAGGATAAAACCGACACCAAACTAATAGTTATCGGTTTTATGTAAATCGAAACCATTAAACTTCGGTTTCTTAATGGTTCGGTGTATCCGGTTTCGGTGTGGTTTCGGTTTGGTTCGGTTTCTTAATGGATTGTTGGGCCTTAATGGGCTTTGTTGGGCCTTAATGGCCTTAATGGGCTTTGTTGGGCACATTGAGAGATTTTGTCATTTTGAATTTGAGATTAAGCAACACAAAAAAAAAAAAAAAAAAAAAAAAAAAAAAAACAAACCAACCAACATAAAAATAAGTAACATTCATCCATCCATATATCCATATGTAAGATTACATATAAAGCTTAAAAGTATGATGTTTGAAATGATCATCAGAATATTTAAAAGTTAAATTCATCCATCCATATGTCAAAATAAGTTGTTAAACATAACGAGAATTACAAACGTAAAATTCTCCTCTTCTTCAACACTTCAAAAGAGACCTTTTTAACACTTCAAAAAGTCTGCATTCCTGCATAATTGAAAAGTAAGAAGCTTTATTAAAACTTACTCAATGAGATGTTGCCAACCAGTTAAATTTTTAACAAGTATACAAACAAATTAATTAGGACTCTTACTCTGCAACTCTGACTTTACAAGGAAAATAAATGGATAAAGTCTCTGTTCAGCTGGTGAAAGAAAAAAAACTACATTCAAATCACATTTTCTCAAGTTTAATGAGACGAGGGCGATTGCTGAGGCAAATAACTACCTACAAGAGGTTCCCTCAGAAACCAACTCCCCGTCCCAAGAATGAAGATTCCTACAAGGGTACGGTTTAGCAGTTCCAGTTATATATAAGTGCATAGCATTTCCATAGAAGATAATATGAAGTCCCCAATGGATATAAAAATCTTTAGAAGTGTTCATAGTTACAGAATACAAAATAAAACATACAAGGAATTTCATTATTCTGATATTTAGAGAAAATCAGTAGGACTAGAGTACAAAACACAACTCTTGATTGAACGAAGCAAGTAATATAGTTTTGGTATGCCATTCCATTTACTCCCTTGAAAATTTAAAGACTAACTGATAATGCGTGAGAAATGAGTGGAAAGTAGAAGTAAATAAGTAGATACATTTTGCTCTTGACCGAGAGTAAATTTGAAATCTTTTTGGACATTCATTTGGACGGAGATAGTAGTATCTACACCCATAAATCATCTAATTATTGTGCCAAAGAAGGAATAATCAATGATTTGCGGACAGATACAAGGGCAGAAAAGAAAATCTAATCTCTATAAGTCGTAACCCAAGAATATCAAGTAATTTTGTAACCAGTAAATTATCAGTAACAACTTTGTTACACATTTACTATGTTTTAATTCTAAACCTTCAAGCATTGCAAGAATATCAAGTAATTTTGTCAATAATTCCAAACTAGGTTATATGAAACAAAAACAAAATCAAAATCCAAAGAGTTGAAACCTTAATAAAAAGAAACTAAGAAAGAGGGAGACATTTACCGGAAGGTTCGACGACGACGGAACGGAACGAAATCGGTGAAGATGGGTGTCGCCGTGTCGGCGGACGGCGCAGACGAGAGATCTAGGGTTCTGGATTTAGGCGTGGACTAATTGAAACTAGGCGGAAGGTTCGCCGACGACGGAACGGAATCGGTGAAGATGGGTGTCGGCGGTCGGCACAGACGAGAGATCTAGGGTTTTGGATTTAGGCGTGGGACTGATTGAAACTTGAAAGTGACGAAAGTGGTAGGGGACTGGGGGGGAATATCGAAAATGTATATATATATTAGTAATAGAACGACGTCGTTTCCATATTATCGGTTCAGTTCGGTGTCTACTATCGGTGTAAAACTACACATCCGAAACCGAACCGATATTTTCGGTTTTTCAATTTGCAGGAACCGGTCCAAACCAATAGCTAATTGGACCGGTTTTTCGGTCCGGTTTTTTCGGTATTATTGGTGTTTTCGGTTTTTTCGGTTTTTTTCTCACCCCTACCCCGGGGGAAGACAAGAAAGCTACATCAGAACCACAGTTTATGAGCCGGATGTACCATTTCCTGAGGCTTTGAGAGAGCATCGCAAATTGGAGCCTAATTTGGCTATTTTCGATACTTTAAAAAGGCTTGAGGTAAACATCCCATTTTTAGACTTGTTGCAGACTGTCCCAAGATATGCCAAATTCCTTAAGGAGCTATGTACTTTAAAGAGGGATCAGAAAGTGAGGAGTCAGAAAAAAGTGAAGATGAAAGAGCATGTGTCTGCAGTCTATCATAAGAAGATGCCCAAGAAGTGTAGTGATCCGGGCATGTTTGTTATTCCCGTGTCTTTGGGTGATGATTCTAAGCATATGTCTATGCTTGACTTGGGTGCTTCAATCAATGTCATGCCTTATGCATTGTTTGAAAAGCTCAAGTTGGGACCTTTACAGGATACTAGGGTTGTGATTCAGTTGGCAGATAGATCTAATGCATACCCTAAGGGGAAGGTTGAGGATGTTTTAGTCCGGGTTGGTAAGTTCATTTTTCCTGCAGATTTTTATGTTTTGGAGATGGATACGGATCCTAAGGCTTCCATTCTGTTGGGGAGGCCATTTATGTCTACGGCTCATACTAAGTTGGATGTTTCCAACGGATCTTTGACCATGGAATTTGATGGGGATTTGATGGAGTTCAATATTTTTGACTCCAAGAGAGACCCTAAGGATGTTTGTGGTTTATGTTTCATGGGTGTAGTTGAGCCAAAGTTAGAGGATGTGTCCAATATTTATAGTAGGGATGATGATTTGAAAATACCTGCGGTAAAACATGAACCAAGAAAAGTGAAAAATCTTCCTGAGCACCGAAAGCATGCATTTGGAGGTGGGGAAGAATTGATGATAGCTAGTGGTCCGATAGAGAAGAAAGGAGGTTTGAGCACGATGAACAAAAAGAAGAAGGGATTTATGAAGACGATTCGAGCTAAAACGGGGTGGAGTGTGCACTAATGAGGTACCATTTATTCCTTTACGTTTAAACTGTCCTTATATTGTTATTCACTTTTACACACTGAGGACACTGTGTAGTTTAAGCGTGGGGGAAGGATTAGTTGTATAGTACGCATTTTTATTTCTAGTTAGTTAGTATTTTTCTTATTTCAAAAAAAAATGAAAAAAATGAGAGGCTAAGTGAAAACCCAAAAGGGAGCTTAGGCAAAAGGTGAGGATTGAGTAATAAAATATCTTACATCCATCGGAGAGAAGACATAAGGGGGGTTTGGAGTTTTCGGGTAGGATATACACTATTGGAGTAGGAGGTTCGGATAGTGGAGTTTAGGTTAGAAATCCTCGTTCTTTTCTTTGAGATATAGAGGGTGTAGGTGTTTTGTTACGAGGTAAAGTTTTGTGCATAATTATAAATCACACAAAACTTTATTTTATGAGGGAGATTGTAGTGTGAGATAAGCATGAGGGAAATTTAGGATATTTTTAGTTTCCCTTGGCTTTTGAGTGGGCATTTAGTTTGGATACCGTTTATTATAGTGTTGGTATCGAGCTAATGTCATTTCTATTATTTCTTTGAGGAGTTATAAGGAGACGGAGTTTCTACACTTCGATTTTATTTATTGATTTATGATTGTGGTTTAGAGGAGACTAGGAATCATTTTTCTCCATGCTACGCTATTAGACCGGTGTTTAGAGGAGAGTTAGGATTTTACTCAGGGACGAGTAAATGTCTAAGCGTGGGAGAATTTGATGAGACGGATTTTATACCATTAATTCCTAGGATTTTATGAGCTTAAAATAAGTATTTTTATGTATTTAGATTAATTTTTATATAATTTGGGGCAATTATGTAATTTTGGGATTTAATTGTAATTTGGGAGTATTTTAGTATTTTTAATACCCGGATTTAATATATATGTGAGTTAAAAGAAATTCCAAAAGGATAAAGAAGGTCAAAGCCCAAATTTATATGAAAGATGGGTGTTGGATTAATTGTTGGAAAGGTCCAAAAGTTACATTGAAGAATGGGGCCCATGTCCACAGGCAGACCAGACCAGACCAGACCAGACCAGGAGGCCCAAGACGAAGCCCAACAAGCACCAGGCCCAGTTCACCACGCCAAAGTACAGCACGTCTTCATCATCCGTGAGCACGAGTGCGCAAGAGCGGAACGACTCGTGCGCCAGCGCGCAAGTCGTGAAGGAGCGCATCGAAAGCGAAGGTTCCAGGTACGCTTTTGGCGGTGACAGGCGCTTGACGGGGGAGCTTGGTGCGTGAACGGCGGAGTGTGAGACTGAGAGCGCGTGGGCGCGCGTGGATCATCTTTTCAGCCTATTTTTCATTGTTTTTCTTATTTTCTTTTATTCCTTACTCCCTCCGTCCCAAAATATTTGTAGTTTTAGGATTTTCACACAAATTAAGAAAAGCAATGAATACATGTTTAATGGACTAAATTACCCTTGAAACATTTCAAATACCAAGACAATAAAATGCTTTTACAATTACAACTACCATCATAAATAAAGGTATATTTGACAAATAATGCCAAAAATGTCTAGATAAAAGCAAAACTATAAATATTTTGGGACAAACTTTAACCCCTTAAACTACAATAATTTGGGATGGAGGGAGTATTTGTTTAGGACTTTCGTAGGTATTTAAAATAGGCTTCTTTTATTGTTTTTTAGGGGAGACTTCAACATAATTTTAGATCAAGGTTTTTGTTCTTTTTTCATAGAGATTTCAAAGCTTTAGATGAGGAACTAAAATCCAAGCTTTGGATTTGATTTCTTGAACCCTCTTTTTTTTTTTTTTTTTTTTTTTTTATCAATTTGAGGTTTTTTTTTTTCATAATTTTTATTCCTGTTCATAATTTTACTTGTGTTTAATTTATATTTATTGCTATGGTTTTTAGACTTGATCAATCTAATTGATCTGGTTAATTTATCTCTGCTAGAATTCTCTATGACTGTGCCAGTGTAGAAATTCACAGTAGCATCTTCAATGTTTATGCATGTGCCATGGTAAATTGTGAAGTGGGTAAAATTAGATGATTATCTATATGAAATAATTGTAGAAAGCGTTCTTGATCTTAGTTTCTTAAATCGTTCATCAATTAATTCTGCGATCTAGACTGTGCCAGTTAGATTATGTCGCGACCCCGGACCCCGCGGACCCGGGACCGCGATTTGGACGTCGACTCTAAAACCAAAACTGAGAAATACTGAAGTTAAAAATTCCATTTGATACCAAAAGGGTGATGATCCAAAGTTTTACAAAACCAAGTTTAAATAAAATTAATTACAACTAACATAAACTTCCACAAGTTTATGCCCAACAAAATACAAATGTACAAATCTTAGTGACGTCAATGTTTGGTACAACTATCCCAAAATGGTTACACATTTACATAATGTAAACCAACCTATAATAACTTTCCCCAAAAGAATATATCCACTCTCGACGTCCTCTTTCTCGTGATCAGCGAGACTAATCCTTAGCACCTGGGGGGGGGGGTTTAAGGAAAAACAAAGATAAAAGAAAAGGGGGTGAGATAAATCTCAATAAGTTACTAATGCAACTACATGACATGCTATGATGCAATAAGCAATAAGCAATGATAAATATCACATAGCACACAGCATTTATCACATAACAGATAGCAGCGGAAAATAAACACATAACAAAGGATATAGCCAAGGTTTTCCAAACCGGAACATCCAAATAAAGGATCGCTGCGCAGCTTCAATAATCAACCAATCAACATCTTCATAATAGCATGAGAGCTGAAGAGAAAACCCCGGTACCGGAACCAATAACATAAAAGTGTCACAAGGGACAAGGACCATGACACAAAGTCATGCCCGCTAGCCAGATACATTCACAAAGGAACGCTGACTTATCCTTTCCAAGGCCAATCTGGAGAAGGGGTAAAGAAGGGGGCAAAACAATGGTCAACATTATAATGGACTTGGCTTTGCCATTATAATCTTTCCCATCGCCCAAACACACACAAAATACCAGCTGGACTTTCAAATGAATGCTAAGTAATAATAATTTAGCATGAATGAACAACTTAAGGTTCCAAAGTAGGGAACCATTCCAATTAGTCACCAAGAAAGTGAAATGAACCAACGACACACAATTAACGTGTTCCAACAATCTTAACAAAGATAACGAAATTCACATATCACATTTGACCACAAAGGGTTCAGTTAAATCGAGCACTCTACCTAATTTACTTACTCATATCGAAGAGCTTAAGGAGAGCTTTAAAACGGTAATTCATACGCCTAAAACGGAGTTCGCATGAACCAAATACGACTCTCGAAAGATTAGACCAAAAAGGAGAATAAATTTCATAACAGGGGAGGTGGTGCGTGCGCCTCCTAAAGGAGGGATGCGCGCGCCTCCTAGATCAGTTGGAAGATCGAGTTGGGAGAAGGAGAGGGTGCGCGCGCCTCCTAAGGGAGGGATGCGCGCGCCTCCAGGGGACAGAAGCATTTTTGATCGAGAAGGACATAAGGGTGCGCGCGCCTCCAAGGGAGGGATGCGCGCGCCTCCTTGCACGGAAAGGCAAATTCCGGCCAAAATTCTGGGTTTCCACCATTTTCAAACCAAAACTCAAACCAACCAAATCTTTCACCATTTCACAAATACTTGGAACCAAGGCTAGCAATATACACAACTATGAACCAAAACAACTTATAGGCTTGTAATGGGGCTAAATAACACAATCTAGAAACCCAACACAAGATTCCAATACCAAATTTCCCAAAAATATGAATAAAATGCCAATCACTCCCAAATCAACCCAAGATGCAATAAATGGCATCCATAACATCAAATAAACATGGAGTAGCATTTCTAGCATAAAATAGGGGGAAAAGTAACTTACTTGCAAATTCTCAAAGTTGATGGATTTCAAATCTTTTTGATTCTACGCGATCCTATCGACGATCTAAACAATGTTCACGTTTTAAGAAATGAATAATAATGAGAGGAAGAAGGAGTAAATGAAGAGAGATGAAGAGAAGAAAACTTACCCTTCTAGCTTGGAGAGAGAGAAAGAAATGGGCTGGAGAGGGAGAAAGATGGTGAGGGAGGTGGAGTGTAAGAGGGAGAAGGAGATGTAGGGAGAGGGTGGGAGTAATTTAAAAACTTACACAAGGACCCCCTCCTCAATACTCTCCACTAACAACTAAGACCCAACAATACCACATTAACCCAAAAGACTCAATTAAAATGCTAGGCATAATATTATGAAACATAAAATGCACACATAATTATTTAAATAAATAATAACTTAAATAATTAAATAAGCAAATAATTAAATAAAAATCATTTAATTACTAATAAAATAGAGCCTATATTTCGGGTCGTGACATTCACTCCCCCTTAAAGAAAATTCGACCCGAATTTTAACGAGACTCACCTTACACAAAAAGCCACGGAAATTTCCTCTCGATCTCGACACGAAGCTCCCACGTCGACTCCTCGATATTATGATTCCTCCAAAGAACTCGAACCAACGCAATGCTCTTGTTCCTCAACTCTTGGACTTTAGAATCTAGGATCCGAACCGGTCGTTCCTCATAAGTCATATCGGGCTCAATATCCTCCGGTATCCTCGGTAACACATGAGATGGATCATGAACATACTTCCGAAGCATAGAAACGTGGAAAACGTTGTGCAACCGGTCTAAGGATGACGGTAACGCAAGACGATACGCTAGAAGTCCAACCTTTCCCAAAACCTCAAACGGGCCAATAAACCTCGGAGCCAACTTACCCTTCTTCCCAAACCTACGAATACCCACCTTTGGAGATACCTTCAAGAACACCAAATCACCGGTCTGAAAACTAAGGTCTCGCCTTCGGTTATCTGCGTAGCTCTTATGTCGGCTCTGGGCTGTCTTCAATCTATCCCGGATAACTTTAACTTTCTCAACCGAATCCCGAAGCAAATCAATACTAACGATCTTCGCTTCACCAACCTCATCCCAACAAATAGGCGATCTACATTTCCTTCCATACAAGGCCTCAAACGGTGCCATCTCGATACTAGCCTGATAACTGTTGTTGTAAGAGAACTCCACTAACGGTAGGTGCGAATCCCAAGAATCGGAGAAATCTATCGAACAAGCTCGCAACATATCCTCCAAAATCTGAATAGTCCTCTCGGATTGTCCGTCAGTCTGGGGATTAAAAGTTGTACTGAATCGCAAATCTGTACCCAAAGCTTCCTGAAACGCCTTCCAGAACCTAGAAGTAAACCTCGGGTCTCGATCTGACACAATACTAACCGGAACCCCATGCAATCTAACAATCTCATCGATATAAAGGGTCGCAAGCTTCTCCATCGAATATCTGATATCAATAGGCAAGAAATGGGCACTCTTGGTCAATCTATCCACTATTACCCAAACACTGTCATACTTCCTACGGGTACGAGGCAGTCCCGTAACGAAATCCATAGTCACATGCTCCCATTTCCACTCGGGAATCTCTAACGGCTGAAGTAATCCCGCGGGTCTCTGATGCTCGGCTTTGACCTGCTGACACGTTAAACACCTCGATACATACTCCGCTATCTCCCTTTTCATATTAATCCACCAAAATTGTTGCTTCAAGTCCTGATACATCTTCGTACTACCCGGATGAATAGTATACCTCGATTTGTGGCCCTCATCTAAAACTCTCTGCTTAATTCCATCAACATCCGGAACACACAAACGACCACGGAAAGTCAAAACTCCAAACGGGCTAACAGAAAAATCCTCGAAATTCTTTTCCTTCAATTTACCCATTACCTTCACTAACTCGGGATCTTCTTTCTGAGCTTCCTTTATCCTCTGAACTAGGGTCGGAGACACCCTAATATTCGCAAAAATAGCCCCATGTCTCGATTCACGAGGAGACCAATCTCGAACATCCTCAAGCATTTTCCACTCACGGACCATCATCGAAGCCACATAAGATTTTCTACTAATCGCATCGGCTACCACATTCGCCTTTCCCGGGTGATAGGAAATCGTACAATCATAATCCTTCAACAATTCCATCCATCGGCGCTGCCTATTATTCAACTCTTTCTGGGAGAAAAGGTACTTCAAGCTCTTGTGATCGGTAAAAATCTCAAACTTCGCTCCATAAAGATAATGCTTCCATTTGTGCAACGCAAAGACAATAGCCGCTAACTCCATATCATGAGTAGGGTAATTCTGTTCACTAGGGGTCAACTTCCTCGAAGCATAAGCAATTACTTTCCCATTCTGCATCAACACACAACCCAAACCCTCTTTTGAAGCATCACTGTAAATCACTAGGCCATCGCTCCCATCAGGCAAAGTCAAGATCGGAGCGGTAGTCAACCTCTTCTTCAATTCCTCGAAACTCTTGTCACATTTCTCGGTCCACACAAACGGAACATTCTTCCGGGTCAACTGAGTCATCGGAGTAGCAATCCTCGAAAACCCTTCAATAAATCTTCGGTAATAACCGACTAAACCAAGAAAGCTACGAATCTCGGTCACTGACTCGGGTTTCTTCCAATCCACTATTGCCTCTATCTTCGAAGGATCCACAGAAATCCCATCTTTCGAAATAACATGACCCAGAAATGACACCTTCTCGAGCCAAAATTCGCATTTACTGAACTTCGAAAACAAATTCTCCCTCGCGAGAACGGATAAAACTGTCCTCAAATGCTGCTCGTGCTCCTCTCGAGATTTCGAATAAACAAGAATGTCGTCGATGAAGACTACCACGAACGAATCAAGATAAGGATGGAAAATTCGGTTCATCAAATCCATAAACACGGCCGGCGCGTTCGTCAACCCAAACGGCACAACCAAGAACTCATAATGACCATAACGAGTTCGAAAAGCAGTCTTCGGAATATCCTCCGATCGAACCTTCAACTGATGGTACCCACTCCTCAAATCATGTTTAGAGAAAACCACGGACCCTTGAAGCTGATCAAACAAATCATCAATATGAGGTAGAGGATACTTATTCTTCACCGTAACCTGATTCAACTTCCGGTAATCTATACACAATCTCAACGAACCATCTTTCTTCCGTACAAATAAAACCGGTGCTCCCCACGGGGAAACACTAGGGCGGATAAACCCTCGATCAAGCAACTCTTGCAACTGAACCTTTAACTCCTTCAACTCTGCGGGGGCTAACCTATAAGGTGCTTTCGAAATCGGAGCCGTACCCGTCAAAAGATCTATACAAAACTCAATCTCACGATCGGGAGGCATATCATACTCGGTAGAGAAAACATCGGGAAATTCCCGAACTACCCGAACACTATCAAAACTAGGGGATTCCTTCCTAGTATCAAGAACACTAGCCAAAAACCCCTCACAACCACTATGCAATAATTTTCTCGCTTTCATAAAAGAAATTAAGCGAACCTTCCTACTCAGAGGACTAGCCTCAAACATAAACTTAGGCACATCGGGAATAGAAAAAGTAACAGTTTTCTTACGGCAATCAACGGAAGCATGAAACTTGCTCAACCAATCCATACCCAATATGACATCAAAGTCTTGGATAGGAAGAACCACCAAATCCGCACAAAGGACTCGACCACAAATAACCACATCACAAGCACGAAAGACTCGATCAGAAATCAAGCATTCTCCTATAGGGGTCGACACCTCTAGCACGTATGGTAAAGACTCGAATGCAGCATTTAACATGGAAGCAAATTGCACATAAATGTATGAATGAGATGATCCTGGATCTACTAACGCTCGTGCGCTCATATTAGACACAGAAATAATACCTCCAATAACGGATGGATCATCGGTAGCTTGTTGTTGATTCATGGCATAAACCTTCCCTTGAACTTTGGGCTTCCCGGTAACATCCCTTTTCTGACCTTGATTATTACCAACTCCTGACCCGGATGACTGACCTCGGTACCTCGTGCACTCTCTCGCAAAGTGCCCCATTTCACCACAATTGGTACACTTGCCTTGCTTTTTCCAACACCTATCCTCCGCATGGCCTACTTTCTAACAAAAGGTACAAGGCTTCCTCATTTGGCTCCCTTGGTTCCCAGAAGTGGTACCCGGGTTCCTTGGGATCGGTTGCCCTCGGGACTGATATTGTCCCCCAAAGTTACCTCGATTATCAATCCTTGGTTGCGACTTGCTCTGCGCTCCTTGCTTACTCGGGTTAGCTACCTCAGTTTTCCTCTTATGATCCCCAATATCTTGCTCTATAAGATAGGCTCGGTCCACCGCATCTTGGAATGTCACAATCCGTTGAGCAATCAGTTGAGTACGAATGGAGGTCTTCAATCCCCGAATGAATCTCATAGCCTCTTGCTCTTCGGTCCTCACCAAATAGTCGCAATACCGGGCTAATTCTATGAACTTAGCCGAGTATTGTGCTATAGACAACACACCTTACTCCAAATTGAGTAGCTCTATCTCCTTTCGGTTTTGATCAACAACCGGAATGAAATGCTCCTTGAATTTGCGCACAAACAACTCCCACGCATACACCGTGTGAGTATCATCCCAACTAGCTTTAACACATTTCCACCAATGCTCGGCGGCTCCCACAAGCTTGTAAGCCGCAAACCGGACCTTGTCCTCATCCGAACACCCAAATACATCATAAATCTTCTCCATAGACTCAATCCACAACTCAGATTTCCGAACATCGGGTTCCCCATTGAATTCAACCGGTTTCAACTTGAGAAATTGCTCCAATCCATAACGGGGTGGTGCTTGATCTACCCTTGGACCTTAATCATGTATGGCCTTCATGGCCGCCTCAAACATGCCTTGAAACATGGAACGGGCTTCTTCCCTTGTATCATTCTGATTCTGTGCCCCACTAGCACCTCCTCTGTTTCTTCTTCCAGACATTGAGAACAATTACCTGCATAAAACATCAACCGTTAATCACTCCGCACACTACTACCCACCTAGGTCATACTAATCCACCTAGACTTATACTTAGAGCTAATGCCATAGCTCTGATACCAACTGTCGCGACCCCGGACCCCACGGACCCGGGACCGCGATCTGGACGTCGACTCTAAAACCAAAACTGAGAAATACTGAAGTTAAAAATTCCATTTGATACCAAAAGGGTGATGATCCAAAGTTTTACAAAACCAAGTTTAAATAAAATCAATTACAACTAACATAAACTTCCACAAGTTTATGCCCAACAAAATACAAATGTACAAATCTTAGTGACGTCAATGTTTGGTACAACTATCCCAAAATGGTTACACATTTACATAATGTAAACCAACCTATAATAACTTTCCCCAAAAGAATATATCCACTCTCGCGTCCTCTTTCTCGTGATCAGCGAGACTAATCCTTAGCACCTGGGGGGGGGTTAAGGAAAAACAAAGATAAAAGAAAAGGGGGTGAGATAAATCTCAATAAGTTACTAATGCAACTACATGACATGCTATGATGCAATAAGCAATAAGCAATGATAAATATCACATAGCACACAACATTTATCACATAACAGATAGCAGCGGAAAATAAACACATAACAAAGGATATAGCCAAGGTTTTCCAAACCGGAACATCCAAATAAAGGATCGCTGCGCAGCTTCAATAATCAACCAATCAACATCTTCATAATAGCACGAGAGCTGAAGAGAAAACCCCGGTACCGGAACCAATAACATAAAAGTGTCACAAGGGACAAGGACCATGACACAAAGTCATGCCCGCTAGCCAGATACATTCACAAAGGAACGCTGACTTATCCTTTCCAAGGCCAATCTGGAGAAGGGGTAAAGAAGGGGGCAAAACAATGGTCAACATTATAATGGACTTGGCTTTGCCATTATAATCTTTCCCATCGCCCAAACACACACAAAATACCAGCTGGACTTTCAAATGAATGCTAAGTAATAATAATTTAGCATGAATGAACAACTTAAGGTTCCAAAGTAGGGAACCATTCCAATTAGTCACCAAGAAAGTGAAATGAACCAACGACACACAATTAACGTGTTCCAACAATCTTAACAAAGATAACGAAATTCACATATCACATTTGACCACAAAGGGTTCAGTTAAATCGAGCACTCTACCAAATTTACTTACTCATATCGAAGAGCTTAAGGAGAGCTTTAAAACGGTAATTCATACGCCTAAAACGGAGTTCGCATGAACCAAATACGACTCTCGAAAGATTAGACCAAAAAGGAGAATAAATTTCATAACAGGGGAGGGGGGTGCGTGCGCCTCCTAAGGGAGGGATGCGCGCGCCTCCTAGATCAGTTGGAAGATCGAGTTGGGAGAAGGAGAGGGTGCGCGCGCCTCCTAAGGGAGGGATGCGCGCGCCTCCAGGGGACAGAAGCATTTTTGATCAAGAAGGAAATAAGGGTGCGCGCGCCTCCAAGGGAGGGATGCGCGCGCCTCCTTGCCCGGAAAGGCAAATTCCGGCCAAAATTCTGGGTTTCCACCATTTTCAAACCAAAACTCAAACCAACCAAATCTTTCACCATTTCACAAATACTTGGAACCAAGGCTAGCAATATACACAACTATGAACCAAAACAACTTATAGGCTTGTAATGGGGCTAAATAACACAATCTAGAAACCCAACACAAGATTCCAATACCAAATTTCCCAAAAATATGAATAAAATGCCAATCACTCCCAAATCAACCCAAGATGCAATAAATGGCATCCATAACATCAAATAAACATGGAGTAGCATTTCTAGCATAAAATAGGGGGAAAAGTAACTTACTTGCAAATTCTCAAAGTTGATGGATTTCAAATCTTTTTGATTCTACGCGATCCTATCGACGATCTAAACAATGTTCACGTTTTAAGAAATGAATAATAATGAGAGGAAGAAGGAGTAAATGAAGAGAGATGAAGAGAAGAAAACTTACCCTTCTAGCTTGGAGAGAGAGAAAGGAATGGGCTGGAGAGGGAGAAAGATGGTGAGGGAGGTGGAGTGTAAGAGGGAGAAGGAGATGTAGGGAGAGGGTGGGAGTAATTTAAAAACTTACACAAGGACCCCTCCTCAATACTCTCCACTAACAACTAAGACCCAACAATACCACATTAACCCAAAAGACTCAATTAAAATGCTAGGCATAATATTATGAAACATAAAATGCACACATAATTATTTAAATAAATAATAACTTAAATAATTAAATAAGCAAATAATTAAATAAAAATCATTTAATTACTAATAAAATAGAGCCTATATTTCGGGTCGTGACAGATTAATTTATGAATTAGGGTTTCTAGTGAGTGTGTCACTGCTAGTAACTATTATGAAAGAAGAAACAGAGATTGAAATAAATCTCGTGATCAAGTGAATAGGATAAAAAGTGAAAAGAGATATCAATGATAATTGAATAATTAGGTGGAGACGGAATCAAATCGGAAGTATTCTTTAATTATTGTTTTAGCTCTATTATTTTATTATTGTTTTAGGATATTAGTTATAATAAATATTTTCCCCCAATCTTGTCAAGTGACAATTACGTAAATAAATAACCGTTCTTCGTGGATCGATTCTGGACTTATCCTAGCTACATTTTTTTAGAACCTCGTCCAGGTTTAATTTGTAGGTGTGCGATTTAGCCTATCAATAATATAGGATGGATAGTAAGGAGATTTCGGTCCTCTCAACTTCTCTGTTCTTTCTCTCTTGGGTCTGTTCTTTCTCTCTTGGGTTTGATCACAAAATTTTTATTCATCTTCTTCTTCATCAATTCATTGATCCATTAAGCAACAACACAATCTTTTGTAATTTCAATTACAAAAAAATTATGTTGTTGTTTTCAATTTGTTTTTCATGTTTGTGTTTTTTTAATATTTCGTTTGTTCTAATAAGTTTCTCCCCTTTGTCGGGAGCCGTTGCTTTCTCCCCATCGTTGGGAGCCGTTGTTTTCTCCCCGTCGTTGGGAGCCTATGTTTATTGGTGTGTTTGTTGTTTTTCTCCTTTTAAAAGTGCAAATGATGAATCTCTTGTTGTTTCACAACAAAAAGATGATCATTGTTCTTACTGAACAAGGATGCTTTGTGGATTTTGAGATGTTTGGTGTACGCGTAATTGTCAACCCGGATTCTCTAAAATGTCAAGTGCTCAGCGCAAAATATTATCCAATGGAGGATTTACTAAATGCCGGATGGAGGCAGTTTCCAAGTTTTACTTGGAGTAGGATCCGATCGTCTCAAAATTTCGATCAAGTATGTTATTGTTGTAGTAGACGAGATGAAGCATCTATATGTATTTGGAATGAGCCTTCGATCTTTGTGAAGTGCCATTTCCTTTCTTATTATTGTGAATGAAATGAATTTATCATTTGTTCAAAAAAAAAGTAAGGAGATTTTGTGTAACACCCCGAATTTTCTTATAATATCTGAGCATTTAATGGCATTAAATAACAATAATAAACACCTCAATTTAGGGTTCACAACGGCCCCTTATTTAAACCATAAATTCAAAACAATTGCGGAAGCGTAACTTAAACTTGTCTGGGTAGGTAAACAACCCTAACCATCAATGTACTTCAACTTACATCAAAATAAATAAACGTACTTAAAACCACTAAATTAAGAATCTTCAATCCACCGTCTTCCTACGGCTGCTTTCCTTGTCTTGTCCTTCTACTTAAATCCTGAAAACAAAATTAATAGAGAAGGGATGAGCGGACGAATGCTCAGTAAGTTCATACGTGGCCTCTCCGGTTACTAAGGAGAGACGACCAGAACGAATACTATGAATAACTTTTACAAGGATAGGTTCAGTTACTTTTGATTCAAGACTGCAGAACAATACAGTCATTTTACTTTTAAGATTTTACTTCCAAAGGATTATGGCACTACAATCCAAAGGGATTCATTCAAGTTCCGTCAATTCCAGGGTAACGTACATTATAACCTCAATGCCAAAGGTACAATTTGTACACCTAGCTTCTCAAGCCAATAGTGTGGGTCGTAACATATATGGTATCCACACATATATGCTCGGGGTCTAGAATCATCCTTGTAATCAGACAATTCCTGAGAGAAGGCATGTGATCACTCATGCAATCCCTAGTTTAAGGACGAGTCTTTTCTAACTGGACTGTCCGTCAATGTCTTTTCTAACTGGACATTGGCCACTCTAACAAGTAAGTGGTTAACTTACAAGTTAAAATGAGAACATACCAAGGTACAAGTATGTGATACAAGTTTCAAACTTCGATACTTAGTAGATCAATGGGGACATCACTAAGTATAGATTCTTTCAAGGAACGTTCAATAACGCAGAGTTCATTCAAATACTATCATGCCATACTGATAGCTAACTTTTAGAAAGTATATGGAATTCCAATAAACAGGAGTTCAAATATTGTAAGGAACGTAATCCCTTACCTGAATTGCTTTTCCTCGCAATCTCCTCTCTGTGCAAATCTACAAGGCACGGAGTAATTTACTTTAGTACTCTCAACATTGTTAACCATTCTACTTAGTTAACTGAGAGATGCGTTTTAACTTCTTTACTTCGTTACTTCTTTTCTTACATTTAAGTTTCTGACTTTAATTTGCGAGTCAGTCCTTTAACTTTAATATAATTGTAATTAAGTCCTCTAACTTTGGGTAAATTACAATTTGGTCCCTCAACTTTGGGTTAATTGCAATTTGGTCCTTCCACTTTAGGTTAATTGCAATTTAGTCCTTCAACTTTAGATTAATTGTAAATCAGTCCTTCAACTTTGGATTAATTGCAGATTGGTCCTTCAACTTTAGTTTAATTGCAATTTAGTCCTTCAACTTTGGATTAATTGCAGATTGGTCCTTCAACCTCAAAGGTTTTCCCTTTTTTATTCCTTTTAACTTTAATTTTTTTCAGTTTAGTCCTTTTCCGTTAGGAAACTAACTGAAATCTTTTAATCTTCCTCCTTTCCGTTAACTTTCTAACCTTTAAGGTTTTCCAAGTAATTATTACATTCTTTCAAGTTAGTTTTCTAACTTTCTAACAATTCTATTAAAGCTTATGGTTTCTTTTCATTATAAACTTAACGAAATACTAACTTTCCGTCCCAATTCTTAACATTCTCAATCAAGAATCAACACCCAATTTATATAGCCAAAACCGAATCATACCCCATTAAGATTCATTGATTTTGATCAATCTTTCTAATTCTTTAAATTTTTCTAAATTCCCAAACATCAATATTATTCACAATTCACTTAACGAGGATCATTTAAATCAACAAAATAAATCTTCAATGGCCTAGGGCCATTCGGCCGAATGTGATCATGGGGGGAATCCATATTTTTTTCTTCTTTTGATAAACCCAATTCAACCTCAATGATTTATATGTTCAATTCCCAAGCATTGCATAATATAAATCAATTCCAATCATGATTATAAAATCAATCTTAAAATAAAACTAGTATTAAGATCATTATTTTTCCATAGCATTTAGATCAACTCCATTAACCTTTTAAAATTTATCATTAATCACTAGCATGCAAAACCCTAATATTTGTATTCTCAAATCATGCATAACTTATGATTTATTAATCCGAATTCAATGAAACAAATTTTGGAGAGTAAGATTTAGCATTACCTTGAGAATGGTCGGATTACTTCTTCCAAAACAATGACGAAAAATTTCCTTCTCCCTCCTCCTTGGTTCGGCCGGCGGCTATTGCTAGGTAAGGTTTAGGGTTTTTGTGTTTTGTTCTTTTTGATGATTAAAGAATAACCTAATTTCACTAACCCAAGTATTTATACTTTGGATGGTTTATTAATTGGGTTGGGTTTATTAATTAAAACCTTCGGGTCAACCCATTCCTTTCGGCCCACTCATTACTTAACTTATTAATTCTAATTTTTTTATTTAACTAATTTAATATTACCAATTAAAATAATTAAAAAAAATTGCGGGTATTACATTTCGATTGATTACATTTTTAAAAGAATTGTCATTGCGGATAAATTCAACAATTTTGCAGTTGTGAATAGTATGTCTCAAATGTAAATAACTTGAAATTGTCTTTTCTCCTCCTTCTCTTCTCCTTCTCCGATCTACTTTCTTTCCATCTATAATTTTCCAACTTTTTCTTTATTAACACTTCTCATTTTGGTTCAATCATTTTGTAGAATTCCAAATTTCACATTTATTGATTGTCAATTTGTCAATTAATAAATGTGAAATTAGGAATTAAAATTAATCTGTTCTATATCTTTTTCTTCTAATTATGTTTTTTAATAAGATTGAATAACTAGGTGCGGCTAACAATTTCAATGGAGAAAGGATTAATTCCAGAGGCGGAGCTAACCACAAGGCAAAGGGGGCAATTGCCCCCATTGATTTTGAAAACCAAAAACTTTCTAGCGTAAAATATACAAAAAATTGGAGTTCAATGCATTTTTTTGAAATTTGCCCCTTTTGAGATGAAAATATTGATACACATTTTTTTTGTTTTTTCCACATTGACAAAAATACAATCGAAATTTTTTTGGTATGTAACTTTGCCCCCGTTAACAAAATTTTCTGGCTCCGCCACTAATTAATTCCTTGCGATCTCAATTTCTGGAGATGTTCGAACGTCAATAAATCGTCCGTTTGGTACATAAATAGTTTGATATCAATCGCTCTTAAGATTTTTTTTTTGTTACTTTTCTTTATATTTTTTGATTTCTCTTCTATGTCGAGTTCCTTTGTCTTCTCTCTTATGTCGAGAGCCTTTGTTTTCTCTCCTATGTCGGGAGCCTATGTCTTCTCTCCAATATGTTGAGAGCATTAGTGTATTATTTCTATGTATTCTTTTCACAGTGTTTGTGATGCTTGGTTGGGCATTGATTACCTTCCCAAATGTGTGTACAGTTACTTTGTCATGTTTCCAAAGTTATATCATTCCCATGTGGGGTTTTTCTGAAGGCCAGTATTTGGCCATGTCCGAGCTTTGCTTAGAGAAACATTTGAGCATCACTTATCATTGATCGTCAAGACAATCGTTGGAGATTTGACTTAGAGTTGTGTTGGAATAGAGGACCAACCGGGACTAGACTTCGGAGCAAAAAAGGAAGAAAATCGTCGGAGGGACTGTTTCTCTGGGCGGCCGCCCAGGGTGATGGTGGGCGACCGCCCACTTAATCAGCGTGTCTAATCCACTACAACTGGTATCAAGAGCTCTGGTTGGAGATCAGGGTTAATCGATCGATTGGTTTATCGGACAATTGGGGTTTGTCAAGCAATCAAGAATGGGCAAGGATAAACAAGTTGTGGAGAAATTTGATGGTTCTGACTATGGGTTTTGGAGGATGCAAATAGAGGATCTCTTGTACATCAAAGATATCTATAAACCTCTAAAGGGAGTCAAGCCGGAAGGAGAAAAGCAAGAAGATTGGGATCTCATGGATCGGAAAGCCCTAGGGGTGGTTAGATCTACTTTGTCGAAGTGGATCGCAAAGACTACCAAGAAGGCGAAGACCACAAAGGAGCTATTGGATTATCTTACTGAGAGATTTGAAACTCTATCTGCTGCAAACAAGGTTGATTTGATACGCAAGATGGGTAGTCTCAAGATGCAAGAGGGAGGATCCTTAGCTAAACACATCGATGAGTTTATGGATGTTATAGACTCATTGACTGCGTTGGATATTACGTTTGATGATGAGGTTCATGCGTGCTTGTTGCTAGCGTCTTTACCAGGAAGTTGGAGCGGAACGGTGACAGCGATCAATGCTTCAGCAGGTAAGAACAAGTTGAAGTATGATGATGTTAAAGACTTTCTGTTGGGCGAGGAAAATCGTTTGAAGAAATTGGGGACATCGTCTACTTCGGGATCGGCCTTAGCTCCTACTAGCAGGGGAAGGCCGGGTACTAGCAATAAAGGGAGAACTGAATCAAGGGAAAACGTAGTGGGTGGTAAGGGTAAGGCCGTGGAGATCAGAGATAAACCAAGGGTCGCAAAAGGATCAGTGCAGTGTTATCATTGCAAGGAGTTAGGACACTACAAGAAGGATTGTCCCAATCGTGGGGGCAATTCGGTGAATGTGACAGTCGAAGGTGATGATGTACTGGTTCTGAGTCTTAGTAGTGCACTAGAATCATGGGTGCTGGATTCGGGAGTATCATTCCACTCTTGCGGGCATGCAGAAGAGATGGAGAATTATACTTCCGGTGATTTTGGTAAGGTCTATCTGGCGGATGGGGAGCCTTTGGAAATCAAAGGGAAGGGGGATGTCAAAATAGGAGCATCGGACGGGAAGGTCCTACATCTACACGGGGTCAGACACATTCCGGGTTTGAAAAAGAACATGCTTTCAGTTGGGCAGTTGGATGAAGAAGGTTACAAGGTAACTTTTGGCTGCAGGAACTGGGTTATTACCAAGGAGGATTTTGAGATCGCTTGGGGTAATAAAGAGGGGACATTGTATTTGGCGAATAACACCAAGGCAAGTATCGCGGTGGCGTCAGCCAAGGGTGATACAGATTTGTGGCACTGTCGATTGGGTCACATGAGTGAGAAGGGGATGAAAGTACTTTGCTCAAAGGGAAGACTACCGGGTTTGAAGACAATCGACGTGGGGATCTGCGAAGATTGTGTGTTTGGCAAACAGGCGAGGAGTAATTTCTCGAGGACAGGTAGGGCTTTGAGGGAAACAAAGTTGGATTTGGTCCACACGGATTTGTGGGGGTCGGCCCCAGTAACTTCTCTAGGTGGTGCGTCATATTACATGACCTTTATTGATGATTCGACAAGGAAAGTCTGGGTTTATTTCTTGAAACACAAAGATGAGGCATTCGAGGTGTTTAAGAAATGGAAGGCTTTGGTGGAGAACCAGACGGGTCTTAAGCTTAAATGCTTGAGATCAGATAATGGTGGGGAGTATGATCTCGGGGAGTTCAAGGAATATTGTGCAGCGAATGGAATTCGCATGGAGAAGACTCCAAATGGCACACCACAACACAACAGGGTTGCAGAGAGGATGAACAGGACATTGAACGAGCGGGCTAGAAGTATGAGGTTGAAGTGTGGACTTCCGAAGACGTTCTGGGCATATGCAGTTGACACGGCAGCTTTCTTGATCAATCAGGGACCATCGGTACCATTGGGGAATGAAATTCCAGAGGAAGCATGGAGTGGCAAGCAGGTAAATCTGTCCTTTCTTCGCATATTTGGCTGCGTTTCATATGTTCATATTGATTCTGCTGATAGAACTAAGTTAGATGCAAAATCTGTAAAATGTACGTTTATTGGGTATGGCGGGGATGACTACGGGTATAAGTTTTGGGATAACCAAAACCATAAAATTATTCATAGTCGAGATGTGGTATTCAATGAACAGGTATTGTACAAGGACAGAAAGGGGGCATCTGATGATATTAGTTCGGAACCGGAGGTTGTAGAGGTGGATATTCCAGACTCGGGAGGGAGCAGGACGGTTCATGATGACCATGGTCAGGGGGTCACTGAAGATGAACCACATACTCCGGAACCGGATATTCCGCTGCGTAGATCCAGCAGATTGCGTAGATCACCTGACAGGTATGCTCCTTCGAATTACTATTTGTTGCTAACAGATAGTGGTGAACCGGAGTGTTATGCGGAGGCTGTTCGTAGTGCACTTTGTGATAAGTGGAAAGCTGCGATGGATGATGAGATGGACTCATTGAAAGCCAATAAAACTTGGGAGTTGATTAAACTGCCTAAGGGGAAGAAGGTATTGCATAACAAGTGGGTTTACAGGATCAAGGAGGAAGCAAACGGCAGTAAACGTTACAAGGCAAGGTTGGTTGTAAAAGGGTTTCAGCAAAAGTACGGTATTGACTACACCGAGGTATTCACTCCTGTTGTGAAGATGACCACTATCAGAATGGTTCTGGGGATAGTAGTGGTGGATAACTTGTTGCTGGAACAGATGGATGTAAAGACGGCCTTTCTTCATGGTGATTTGGAGGAAGAAATTTACATGGTACAACCAGACGGTTACTTGTCTAAGGGTAGCGAGGAACTGGTTTGCAGGTTGACTAAGAGCTTGTATGGCCTTAAACAAGCTCCTAGGCAGTGGTACAGGAAGTTCGATGGATTCATGCACGATATTGATTTTATCAGATGTGAGGTGGATCATTGTTGCTACTTCAAGAACACGGACAATGGGTATATAATCTTGCTGTTATATGTGGGTGACATGTTAATAGCGGGCTCTAGCAGTAGAGAGGTAAACAGATTGAAGGCTCAATTGTCAGAACGGTTCGAGATGAAGGATTTGGGGGAGGCCAGAAAAATCTTGGGCATGCGGATTGACCAGAATAGGGAGTCGGGTAAGTTGGTTCTTTCACAAGTAGAATACGTTGAGAAAGTCTTGGCAAGGTTTTGCATGGAAGAGTCGAAGCCAACAGGGACACCATTGGGTATGCACTTCAAGCTATCCGAGAAGGACTCACCTAAGGGCAAGGAGGAGCGTGACAAGATGGAGAGGACTCCATATGCTTCGGCAGTGGGAGTCTAATGTATGCAATGGTGTGTACAAGGCCGGACATTGCACATGCGGTGGGAGTAGTCAGTCGGTACATGGGCAATCCAGGGAAGCAACATTGGGAAGCGGTTAAATGGATCCTACGCTACTTAAAGGGTACTGCTGGTAAGGCTCTATGTTTCTCAAGCAAGGAGGTCGTGTTAGCGGGTTATGTGGATGCGGATTTGGCATCAAGTGATCTTGATAAGAGGAGAAGTACTACGGGTTATGTTTTCACATTGGGTGGTACGGCTATCTCCTGGGCTTCTAAATTACAGAAGATCGTGGCTCAGTCGACTGCGGAAGCAGAATATGTGGCAGTGACAGAGGCAAGCAAATAGATGGTATGGTTGCAGAACTTCTTGGGTGAACTTGGGAAGACGTGAAGTGGTAATGCTCTCTACAGTGACAGTCAGAGTGCAATTCATTTGGATAGGAATCCGGCATTTCATTCTAGGACGAAGCACATTGAGCTAAGGTTTCACTACATCAGGCATCTCTTGGAGAGGAAGATCTAAAGGCTGGAGAAGATTTTGGGATCGGAGAACCCGGCTGACATGTTGACCAAGGTGGTAAACCTTGAAAAGTTGAAGCTATGTAAAGCTTCAATTGGGCTTGGAGAATAAGAGAGGAGGAAGGCACTACCATGATCGAGGTGAGCACTATGGCACCAAGGATGAGTTGAAGAACGGATACGGGGCTTGTATGCGCGGTTGATCTCTAGGTGGGAGATTGTTAGAATAGAGGACCAACCGGGACTAGACTTCGGAGCAAAAAAGGAAGAAAATCGTCGGAGGGACTGTTGCTCTGGGCGGCCGCCCAGGGTGATGGTGGGCGACCGCCCACTTAATCAGCGTGTTAATCCGGAGGAGCAGTTTTATGGGCGACCGCCCAGGACCAATGTGGGCGACCGCCCACTTGTCGGGAAAGGCAAAAACTGGTTCGGATTTTAGGCCAATTTTCGGGTTCCTTTGTCCATATAGGGTTAGGTTTGTATTCCTGGGCACATATTTAAGTAAAAGTTCCGCCCCCAAACTCATTGAAACTTTAAGATAACATATTATACTGCAAGATCCTGGCTTGGTAGTGCCCCCAGACGTAGTCAAACATATTGACGAACTGGGTAAACAATTTCTGTGTCTTTTGCTTTGTTATTTTCTTGTGCTTTGTTTGTGTGCCATTATTTTCTTGGGGTTATTGCTTGGGTTGTGAGGGTCTAATCCACTACAAGTTGGACATCATTATAAGAGATGTATCAGACTATTTCATTACGATACACGGTTTATCGACGACTATTTGTCTTTGTATAATTCCTTATATTTTGTATGAGCATCCGGTTGTTGTGGAGCTCCACCTTGTTAATGTTTTGTAATGAATTTAATATTTTGTTTGCTTTAAAAAAAAAAGAAAAGAGTGTTAATCACACCAGCACAGTTGCTGAATAAACCCGCAATACAAAGTTTATCCAAAACAATTATCCACTAAGCACTAGATACACCATCTCTTTCCAATATTATCTTTTTTAAACCCATAATCATGCACCCACATATATTAATAAACCATACTCACAACACGCACGAAAACACAGCTTCCAGTCCCATTTTCTGTGAGTTATTTTCAACCTAAACTCACATTCCTCATCAATTTCTCCCAACTCACTTCATTTTCAAGGCAATTAATTTAAGGCTTTGCACTGTTGAGTGATAAATCAACAGAAGAAAATCATACAAGATTTAGGGCAAAGTCTCACTTGTGAAGTTAATATCCGATTTGACAAATAAATATAAGTTTTCTCTCAAGAATGTAGTTGAATATATGTTTCTTCATCTACTTTAACATTATTACGCGTCAAAATGGGTTTTTTGTTCGGCTATAGTTTAAACTTTGCAAAAATTCTAGAAACTCTCGACTGCCTTGTTCGGCCTGATCAACCGAACGTTTGTACTTTGTTCATTCGGTATCGGCCGAACATCACTATTTTGTTCATCCAACGTCAACTGAACATTATGGGTGTATTTAGTAGAGGGTTAGTATGGACATTTCGATTAATGGCATTTTAGAAAGAATATTTATTGCGTGTTTATTCAGCAATTGTGCGGGTGTGAATAATATCATTAAAAAATGTAAATAACTTGGTTAACATGGACGTTGCTGAAGTTGAAGGGTACTGGTTGAATATAAGAAACGTTGAAGGGCGGTCTAGAAATAAATGAAAACGATGAGAGTAAGTTGGAGTAAGTTGTTAAGTGAGTCCAAACATTCCCAATAGAGTAAGTTGGGTGTATTTTGTGAACAAGTTTTCGTAACCTTTTTGTGCCCCATTATTATTTTTCCCAATGTTGCTCGCCCCCTCCCTCCCTCCCTCTAGCTGACGAGTAGCGCCGTTACTTTCCGGCGATCCACTCAAAGGCACCCGCACCTCAGTCCATCTCCCCGCACGACCACAACACCGACGGAAATCAACTGCCGGTCGACTACCACCACTGCCGCCGAATAAGTTAGTAGGCTTCCTTTTTCTTCCATCTTTTCCCTCTCTTCTGTTAAAAATCCTGATTTTTGAGTATTTTGTATCCTTGGTTTTTGATATGTTTGATTAATTTTTTCATTTCATGGTGAATTTTCGTCTTGTAATATTGATTATATGTTCTATAAAGCGCCAGTTAATATTGTTTACAAAATGGATTATTTGATGTAATGCTATATAAAATGAACCCTCCATTTGGCTATTCCCTTAGGAAATTTTCTGAAAACGTTCTGATATGCTTTACAACTATTGTGTTCTGCACCAGACCATTAGTTAAATTTTAGGTTATGGTAGATAAACTGAACCCAACATTTGGCCACATGATGTTATGGTAGATAAAATTGACCCATCATTTGGCCACATGACCTGTTTGACATATTGCCCCATAAAGATTTCTGATTTTGTGTGTCTCTGTGACGCCGGAACCAAATGGTTGGTATTTGACACTCTCAGTAAAATCAGTCATGTTCAAGAGAGTGTATCTCTCAAACCATTCGTCCAAAAATTACAAGCAACATACCATTGGAAACATCTCTGAGTCTAGTTTCTACAGCACTTTTCGGATCATCATTTAGACTTTTTTAGAGAGAGTTATGGCTGTTTGACTAGAAGGTAGTTACAGGGACAGATTCATACAAAAATTGGGAAAGTCTTCATGCTTATCATGTCTCTTAAGTTTTCTATGTTATCTTATCTCTATATAATAATTGCTAGATCAATCCTTAAGTATTTTGATGATTCTTAAGCTTCGAGGAATGTTCCAAGTAACTATAAATACCCTACTAGATGGCATTAATATTCTCAATGAAAGGCTAATCATCAATAACTTAACTGAACCCTTTCAAAATACAGTTACAATACTTAAGAAGTTGTGGCACTATCACAAGTTCGTCAATTCCATAGTGTTCAAATGTACAAGAACACATATCAAAATTTCAATCACTTTAGATACCCATTGAACAAACACATATCAAGGGTAAGATCAATTTTAAAAGACGTTTCATGTAATAAGAGTTCAAATACTACCGGCCACTTGGTAGCTAGACTTAGAAAGAATAATGAGGATCCTATTTCAAAGGATGAATCTCAAAAAGACTTAGGAACGTAATCCCTTACCTTGTCTTGCTTACTTATCTTTGCAAAACCACGCGCACGAATCTACAATCATGCAAAATAATACTCTTAGACAAAAGTAAATACTATTTACTTTCCGTCCAAACATAATTTACTTTCTTTCGTTAACCTATGAGTTACTCTCTTTTAACTCCTTCTAAGGTTAACTCTACATTCTAGGGTTTCCCAATTACCCATTTAAATTTACCGAAATACCTTTTTAGGTTTACCAAAATACCCCTAGGGTTTCTATGATTTATTCCCAATCTTTACTTTCAACAATACCATTACACACACTAAATTCAGTTTTCACAGCACACACAAACACACACACACACACACACACACGCATCACACACACACACACACATACACACACATACACATCTTCTTCCTTAAAACCCTAATCACCATATCAACATAGGGTTCCTAAAACGATTGATTCTAACGGTTAATATTAACGAAGATGGAGAAGAAAAGGTTTAAGGGTCTAGATTTACCTTCGTTGAACACCTCCTCCTTCTCTCTCTCTCCTTCTTCCCGAGTTCCCTCTCTCTCAGATCTTCCCTCTCTCTGTGCCGCCTCTCTCTCTGTGATTTTCTTTTCTTCTTTGATAAATAAAGAGGCTAGGGTTTTCTAGAGAGGTTTAAATAATATAGGGTTTCCAACTCCTAACCCAAAAAGGATTCCTTCTCCAATTAAAATAAAGACTTGGGCTTTACTTTGACCCAATAACTAAAGCCCAATACTTTCTTTAATGACTCAGTCCAAATAATAATTAAAGAGTCCAAAATAAAATATTAAGGGGGAGGGGGCGGATATTACATTCTTTCCTCCTTAGAAATTAAGGTCGCTAACGTTCCGCGGTTCTTCCAACTCAATGCATCTGCCACCTTGTTAGCTTTCCCAGGGTGGTACAAAATAGTAAAATCATAATCTTTTAATAGCTCCAACCATCTTCTTTGTCTCATAGTAAGTTCCTTATGGGTGAATATGTATTTAAGACTCTTATGATCTGTATAAATCTGACATGTCACCCCATACAAGTAGTGCCTCCATATCTTCAAAGCAAATACCACTGCAGCTAATTCCAAATCGTGGGTTGGATAATTCTTCTCATGATTCTTCAATTGCCTAGATACATAAGCTATCACCTTATCATTATGCATCAGCACGCAGCCTAATCCTTTAAGTGAAGCATCACTATAGATCACAAATCCATCCAGTCCCGATGGTAAAGCAAGAACTGGTGCGAACACCAATCGTTGCTTCAATTCATCAAAGTTCTTCTCACACTCCTCTGACCAAACAACTTAGCTCCCTTCTGAGTCAATTTCGTTAATGGCACTGACAACTTCTAGAAACCTTCTACGAATCTCCTATAGTAGCCAGCCAAACCTATGAAAATCCTTATCTCACTCACTGAAATTGGTCTGTCCCAATTCACTATAGCTTCTATTTTTGTTGGATCCACAGCAATTCCATCCCTTAACACCATATGTCCCAAGAATGCCACTCTTTCAAGCTAAAACTCACACTTCTTGAATTTGGTGTACAACTTCTGCTCTCTCAGAATTTGCAGCACTAACCTCAAGTGCTCTTCACTGAGCATTGTTCACTCACCCCTTTCTTATATTATTTTTCCCCAGGTAAAGAGTAGAGGAAATGATTAGATCGCATGGAAGAGAAGTCCGTGGTCTAATGAAGAGTTTTAAGGCAGTTATTTTATAGTTATGTTAGAGCTAGTGGGTTGTACTAGCCGTTAAAGTTTGAATTATTGTTATGCTTCCACACTATTTTGAATTGTGGTTAGATTATACTAGCCGTTACAAGTGAACGTTGGATTTGGAATTGTGTTTGATGTTTGGGATTTCCTAGTTTATGGTTAATTATTATTGGACATTTTGGGTCGTTAGAGTTGGTATCAGAACTTTCCCTTTCAGCATAAACGTCGCAAACACCACCTTTTTGCGCAGGTGTGCAGTTCAGAGTTTTGAATATCTTTTCCATATTCTTCACCCAGTCCTCGGGTCTCTCTTTATTCGTACCAGAAAATGATTCTGGGTTCCTTTTCTGAAATAACTCCAGCGGATCTCGCAATGGTATCTACTGAGCTTGCTGCTGTGGCTGGGCTAGGGTTGCTACGACTTGCCCGATTCCTGCCATCATTTGATTCAATGTTTTCAACAAATTTGCCATGTTCGGGTCTGCTTGGCCGTCATTGTTCTCAGCGTTAAATTTCTCTCCTAAATTGCTGAATAGTCATAGGAATGCGTGCATGTTTTTGTAAATATTTAATATATACACTCAGTCACATATGTGAGAAGCTATGAAAAAGTTTTAAAATGAAGACCCGTTGCTTACTACTTAGCCCTAACTACCTATATACTCCTTCCGTCCAAATTGATATGTTAGATACAATAGCTATTGTAGTTCTTTCTAAATCTTTGTAATTAACTAAATCTTAGTAATTAACTGCACCAATTTTACATACTCTATTAAATTAACAAATTCAACATACCTGATATCCTAACATTGTAATTGGATGTGGTACCATTTTCATTATCCAATAGTAAATTTATTTTCCTGGAACTATTCGTCCATTGTGATGTACGCATTGATGAATCTGTAAACAAAATAAAAGTTTGAGGATATGGAAAATTGCATGTGTGTTTAGTGTGTATATATATGGAAGAAACCTGACTTCAAACCTGATTGGCCGAAAAGCGTTTCTCGTCAATCTTTCGACATGCTTGTTCTTTCTTTCTCTTTCGCTTGTAAATTTGAACTTCCTTTTTTATTTTTTTTACTCATCAAATAAGCATGCTTCATAGCACGATTTGTTTTAGTAATTTCTTTTGAAGGAATACCTACAAAAATTAATATAACAACAAATACAATAGTTAGTATATAATGCATGAAATATTGAAATAGAATATTATATTACCGATATGGAGGGTTGATAAATCATTGCGTCGTCTTCTTCCCATTGGCTTCATTTATGTATAGAAAAAGTATGAACAATGAAATTATCCTTGCATCTAAAATGAGAAGGGTGTCTTTTTGGTAGAGTTGAGAGCTTAAAAGTACTATTTGATAAATAAATATTTGGTTTTTATATTTTTGTAGTAGTCTTTAAAGTTGAAGAGTCTTATAGCTTATGAGATCATGAATGCAAGTCATATTAATAATATGTAACTTAGAGACTTTTTATATGTTAGCATAAATGCAAGTCATATTTATAAAATGTAAGTGAGAAACTTATTTTAGCATTATTTATTACAATGGTTCATCTTATCTTTTCATTTTCTATGATTTCAAGTTCACTTGATACTTTAAACTTTAAGAATTCCATCATAATTCAATGGTTTTGAATAATATGTTGTCTTTTGGAATACTTGAAAGGATCAAAGCTATTGAATTATGAAAATTTGAATAATCAAAAACTAAAAAGTCACTCCTTAATGAATTGTTCTTTAATGCATCCAAACCCTACCTAGTCTAATACTCTATATATAAGAGTATATGTCTACCTAGTCTAATACTCTATATATAAGTACATATTCTATTAGATATGAATCTCTTCTTATCTTTAATGATTAATATTGTTTTAGTTCTTTTCTTTTGTTGTTTTGAAACGGATAATGAAAATCAAATAGCAACAATGAACCACCGCCCCATATTTCAAACAAAGGCAATTAAGTACTTAAATGAGATCAATACGGGGTTATATTCTAAAAAGTCGTCACATTCATGACAAAATTAACACACTTGATATATAAAAAGTCTAATAGTTATAATATATTAATACTAATTAAAGAAAGACTAATTATTTACATAAGAAAAAACTATATATCATTATTTTTCTATATAATCTATACTTATAGTATTTTAAAGTTGGTGAAACCAACTATGGGAATGACACATAAGCAACAAAATGGTTTATCTGATTGTGAGGCTTCCATGTAGGATGATTGTTCCAATTCTAAAGTATTTTGACATTCGGCTACCTAGGTAATAATATTAGTTGATAACAATAGGTATGAAACTAAGTACTTTTGAATATGTAAGTTGTATAGAGAACATATATAAAGAGAATAGTATTCTATAAGATTATGTTAGTATATAATAAAACTCATACTCTTATATATAGAATAGAAATGAAGACTAGGTAGGGCATGCATTTAAAGGTGTGTCTTTTTCTCTAATGTGACTTTTGAACTAATCAAATTAATTAATCAAATGATAAGATAACTCAATGCATTTCAAGTTGGTGCATAAAGGAAGGTAAATGAAGTGCAAGAGACTCAAAAGTTGAAGAGTCATGTTAAGAAGAATTTGTGGATATCAAGATATCCATCAATGGACTAAACACAATTGCTAAATTTATCTCTCTAACCCAATCTCTATTCTCCTTCTCTATGTGTTCTATTTTATTTATTTTATTTTACTGTCTTTTGGCTCAGATGTTAAGCTACTTTTTTTTTCAATGCAGGTGGGTACTATAGAGGTTGAAAGGGAAGAAACATTCTCCAAAAACTAAAAGAAGACATTCTACTCAAATTCATAACTTGAGTGAGACACACTTCCGCTTATGATTTAGAATGCATAATTATTGCTTTTGTTAACTTTTCTTCCGGTTGAATAAAAAAAATAGTTATAAAATAATATTCCTCCATCCCATAATAACTTTTGCACTTCTTTCTCAAAGCCAAACTAACTTAAAAGATTAATTTTAGTTTGATTTTATTATCTTAATTAATAAAATTTTATAATTTGTTATTGATAATATTATTGATCATGAATCAATTACAAGTTTTAAATTTTCATTAGTATAATTAAACTAACATAAAATTATTAATCCAAATGTATTCGTAGTAACAACAAAAAAAGTTGGAAAATTATTTTGAAACGGAGGTAGTAATATGTTATCTCTTAAAAATTGTTCATCTATTAACAATCCAAAGATAGTTTATTTAGTTGTTTCTTAATCCCTGTAGTAGCACTATCATGATGTTTTCTAAAACTTGCTTACATCATTTCTAACATTTTTTTGTAGATGCATAAGCCGAATATCATAAAAGTTTCGATTTGTCAAACAACTTATTCTCAATTGGATTAAGGTAATCACTTCTCTCTCCTTTAAAAAAAATCTCAACAAATTTTAAACATTATGTACTACATCAAAAGCACTTATGTTCATTTTTTTCATTTTTTAATTGAAATTCGACAACAAATTTTGAACATTATGTACCATTCACTTGATTCGTCTCATCTACCTCCATGGCTCATTTCTTCTAAAAGTGTAAATAATATCCTTTATCGTGCCGCTTATGCTTCTTTACCTACAATAAATGTTTTGTCATGGTGTCGACGTGCTCGATAAGTCCTCTTTCAATTAGATGATTTTGATTTTTGATTTCTGAAATTATAGGATTTTCATTTTTTTGTTATAACATCATGGATTTGATTATTATCTTGGCTGTAGTTCTTTGGATTAATTGTTGATCAAGTTGAGATGACACGCATCTCATCGTAAGTGATGTAGGTAATACTTATTTTTATGTTTCTTAAAATATTTGCATTAGTTAAAAAAATGATTTCCACACAAGTAAATCAATTAATCTTTAATGTATTATTTTTTAAATATTTTTTTATCTAAACATTAATTTGGAGATCATCTATAATTCAAGAACCTTTTTATGAATTGCAGGAGGAGAAGGAGATTAAAAGAATTCGAAGGTTAAACTTCTTTGGTATATGGTGGGCAACAAATATTTTAGAAGTAGCAAGATAATTGAGTTTTTAACATTTTTTATTGTAGTTTAATTTTTTAATTATTTATATTATTTTTTTATAAAATAAATGCCCATTTTTATTTTTAATCAGAAGTGAAAGTGAAAATACATTTTATAGAGTGAGGTGATAGAAAATCGGTAATAGACCCATCCAAAAAGAGATTTATAGAAAAGAATGTAGCTATGATTGTACTAATGGTGATCAAGTTTGTATGAATATTCACAATAAAAATGAATGATTTTTGTATAAGTTTTGTGTAATTTTTGTTTTAGTATATGTGAAATTGTGAATTCATTTGAGATAGGTTTACAAAATTTATATTATACACCTAATTTTATCATATTTATGAACTTATGTTACTCAATGCCTGAATCTTTTGAACAAAAACATGAAATTAATTGCATATTGAGTTCCCTGTTGAACTTATTCAATTTGTTTCGTGCTTCTACATGATATTGCATTTTATCAATTTAAATAATTTCATATATACAAAATCATAGAAAATTAATTGTAAAAGTAAAATTTCTAAATGTGAGATATCTTTGCTACCGGTAATAGTGTAAATGTCTTTACTAGATGTAATTTTTATAATAATCCGAATACAATATAAACTCAATGATATTAATAACTTAAAACTCAGAGGAAGATTAAAATTCATGAGTATAAAAATTAATTTGTTTAAAAGATAAATTAATGTAGTGTTATAATTTAATCCAAATTGTATATGCGGTATGGTTAGTAAAAGTTAAAGAGACCGAAAATGTAGAAGATTCAAGTATTACTTAGAATTAATTTTGCTCAAAAATTTTAAATTCGGCTAATTAAAATATTTATTTACACCATTATTAACAAATCATTTCAATTCCAATGACTTTCCAATACTCATATTTCTTAATGAATCATTCAATTCACTTTACTTTTTAGTTATTTTAACTTTTCAATGTTTTCAACATTAGAATGTGTCTATTCATTATGCTTATCCTCATTCATTATCTACATCAATACTATTAATTTTCTTGCTTCTTTATTCTAATGAGTACAATCAAGGTAACAAGTATTAGACATTCTGCTTTTCTTTTATTACATTTTGTTTTCATGTTTTTAATGCTGAATAATATGATTTATTTTTAAGGTAAATATTGTGTCTTCGTTAAAGTGGTCATTCATATAATAAACCTAAAACAAGAGGCTGGAGCACAAGTCTTTCTTCTATATCAAACTGAATATACATAAATATGTTGTTGATTAAATAAATAATAATAATTATTAATATATAGACGACACATGAATTAATAGTCCTTTTTCGTGTACATTATGCATGCATATATATATATATATATATATATATATATATATATATATATATATATATATATATATATATATATATATATATATAGATACCCCCTTCAAGGGTATCCTAACAAGTGGCCATATTTATCATGACTAAAATACCCTTAATTCCATAGGTTAAATTGTTGTTTTTTGTGGACAAGATTGTAATTCCCAAATCAAAAACACATCTTCCCCAAATTTCACTCTCACACTGTGTCCATCAATTGCAATCCATCGGTGCTTTCCTGCCACTTCTCCCTCCGGCGGCACTTCTCTACCTGTCTTTCTTTGTAGCCCAAAAAAGTATATAACACAAGTATTTGAGATAATTTGTAATAACCGAAATTTTTTCTTTATTTATTTTATTTTAATTCGGTTTTACTAATTTAATTAAACAATAATTAGAGTTATAAAGTAATTGAAAGAAGTGGGCCCAAGGAATTTGGATTGGCCCGAAATTGGTATTAGTAAACCCAACCCAATTACGAATCAATCCAAAGTATAAATTCTTGAGTTAGTCAAATTAGGAATTCCTTATTATCATAAACTCAAAAAAAAAAAAAAAAAAGAAAACAAAACCCTAAAATCTACTGTAGCCGCCGAACCAAGGAGGAGGGAGAAGAAAATTTTTCGTCATTGTTTTGGAAGAAGTAATCCGACCATTCTCAAGGTAATTTTAAATCCTATTCTCCAAAATTTGTTTCATTGAATTCGGGCTAGTAAATTGTAAGTTATGCATAATTTAAGATGTGAATTTAGGGTTTTGCATGTTAGTAAAATAAGGACAAATCTTCAAGAGGTTAATTTATTTGATCTATATGATATGCGAAAAAGATGATCTTAATGTTAGTTTATTTTAAGATTGATTTTATAATCATGAATTGAATTGATTTATATTATGCAATGCTTGGGAATTGAACATATAAATCATTGAGGTTGAATTGGGTTTATCAAAAGATGAAAAAAAATATGGATCTCCCCATAGCAACATTCGGCCGAATGGCCTATTTCTCATTGAAGAATTATTTTGTTGATTTTGATGATTTTGTTAATTGGTTATGAATAAAATCAATGTTTGAGAATTTAGAAAAAATTAAAGAATTAGGAAGATTGATCAAAATCAATGAACCCTAATGGATTATGATTCGGTTTTGGTTATATCAAGTGGGTGTTGATTCTTGGTTGAAGATGTTAAGAATTGGGACCGTAAGTTAGTGTTTTCGATAAGTTTCTAATGGAAAGAAAACAAAATCGTTAAAAAGGATTGTTAACAAGTTAGAAAATTAACTTGAGGAAATAGAATAAGTACTTGGAAGACCTTGAAAGTTAAAAAGTTAACGAGAAAGGAAAAGATTAGAAGTTTCAGTTAGTTTCCTAACGGAAAAGGACTAAACTGAAAAGAATTAAAGTTAGACGAAATAAAATGGAAACTTTGAAGTTAGAGGGGCCTAAGTGATTAAAAAAAGAAACTTAGGGGACCTTATGAACAAAACCAAAGTCAAAGGACCTTTCTGTAATTAAAGGAAAGTTGAAGGACTGAATTGTAATTAATCCAAAGTTGAAGGACCAATTTACAATTAAACTAAAGTTGAAGGACTAATCTGCAATAAATCCAAAGTTGAAGGACTAAATTGTAATTGAACTAAAGTTGAAGGACTAAATTGCAATTAATCCAAAGTTGAAGGACCAATTTGCAATTAACCCAAAGTGGAGGGACCAAATTGTAATTAACCCAAAGTTAGAGGACCTAATTACAATTATATTAAAGTTAAAGGGGTGACTCGCACATCAAAGTCAGGAACTTGAACGTAAGAAAAGAAGTAACGAAGTAAAGAAGTCAAACCGCATCTCTCAGTTAACTAAGTAGAAATAGTTAACAATGTTGAGAGTACTAAAGTAAATTACTCCGTGCCTTGTAGATTTTCACATAGAGGAGATTGCGAGGAAAAGCAATTCAGGTAAGGGATTACGTTCCTTACAGTATTTGAACTCCTGTTTATTGGAATTCCGTATTTTCTAAAGTTAGCTATCAGTATGGCATGATAGTATTTGAATGAACTCTGCGTTATTGAGCGTTCCTTGAAAGAATCTATACTTAGTGATGTCCCCATCGATCTACTAAGTATCGAAGTTTGAAACTTGTATCACATACTTGTACCTTAGTATGTTCTCATTTTAACTTGTAAGTTAACCACTTACTTGTTAAGGCAGCCAATGTCCAGTTAGAAAAGACATTGACGGACAGTCCAGTTAGAAAAGACTCGTCCTTAAACTAGGGATTGCATGAGTGATCACATGCCTTCTCTCAGGAATTGTCTGATTACAAGGATGATTCTAGACCCCGAGCATATGTGTGTGGATACCATATATGTTACGACCCACACTATTGGCTGAAGAAGCTAGGTGTACAAATTGTACATTTGGCATTGAGGTTATAATGTACGTTACCAAGGAATTGACGGAACTTGAATGAATCCCTTTGGATTGTAGTGCCATAATCCTTTGGAAGTAAAAATCTTAAAAGTAATAAGACTGTATTGTTCTGCAGTCTTGAATCCAAAAGTAACTGAACCTATCTTTGTAAAAGTTATTCATACATAGTATTCGTTCTGGTCGTCTCTCCTTAGTAACCGGAGAGGCCACGTATGAACTTACTGAGCATTCGTTCGCTCATCCCTTCTCTATAAATTTTGTTTCAGGATTTAAGTAGAAGGACAAGACAGGGAAAGCAGCCGTAGGAAGACGGTGGATCGAAGATTCTTAATTTAATAGTTTTAAGTACGTTTATTTGTTGTGATGTAAGTTGAAGTACATTGATGGTTAGGGGTATTACCTACCAAGACAAGTTTAAGTTACGCTTCCGCTATTGTTTTGAATTTATGGTTAAATAAGGGGCCGTTGTGAACCCTAAATTGAAGTATTTATTATTGTTATTTATTGATATTTAATTCCATTAAATGCTCAGATATTATAAGAAAATTCGGGGTGTTACAGTTGGTATCAGAGCAATGGCTTTAGGTCTTATGGGAGAAAACTGAAAGTTAGGACTAATGGGAGAACTTAGTACTTGACTTGAATAAGATCTTACTTGAGGAAGTTCAAGTGATAAAGTCTAACTCTAGGAATAATACTAAGAGTGTACATAAAGTATGAATATACTTGGGGAGATAGAAACCTCTTCATTGCATGTCTATTTATATTCTACTAATATGTTATAGTGGAATCTTGGGGCTATGTACTAATTAAGTTACTATTGGTGTGTGTAGGATCATGCCGAGGAGACCCATGAAGTCGGTAAGGTACAGTGCTACCCTAAGGGAAGAAATAGAAGCCAAAGAGGAGATTATTAAGCAGCTAACTAAAGAACTTCGCTCAGCTAAAAGAGAGCTTAAGAAGGAGACTCGAGGAGTCGGCAGCCTACGGAATGTCATCAAAGAACGCGATGAGGACATAATGTATGTAGAAGGAAAGTTAGAAGTACAGCTGAAGTAGGTCAAAAGCCTAGAAAGCCATGTGGTTAGAGCTAACCGCGAATGGAATCGAATCAGTGTACAACTGGTAGATGAGATAGAACAAAATAATGAACTGAAAAAGAAGATAGATGAGCAAACAGCTTATGAGGAAGAGCTTAGGGCTTCAGGCTATCAGATTTGGGCTGAGAAGTTGGAATTGCAAGAGAAATATGACCAGCTCGAAGCAGAGCACGCACGATGTGGGAATTGATGCAATTGGTTACAAAGTAGTTATTAGGATGGATTTTCTCTTTATTAGTAGAATAATACAGTTAAAATTTTTCCTTATGTTAAGTTGGATTTTGGGTGTATTTTGAGATGTTTAAATCTCACACCTTAGTTGAATAAGGTTAGTTATTTAATTTAAATACCCAAAATTTTGAATTTACTATTGTTATGTAGACAAAAGTTAACTTGTCGAGAAAAGACAAGGGAAAACGTCGGAGTAATTTGAAATAATCTCCGTAACCATGGTACGAAGTAAGACGACCATTGGAATAAGTTAAAGCTAGTTAAGTAATAAAAACTAGTGAAATAAAGAAATAATAATCAACCAAGTAAAACGGTTGTAAATTATGAAGTATGAAAACTCCTGAACCGGAGAAGAAAGGTTAAGTAAACTAACCACATCTGAATAATGGTCTAGTACAAAAGACCTACGAACACGATTCAAAACTAACAAGTACCCGTTAGTAGAAGAATAGTAATGTTAAGTATACCATACATACTGCACGTATTGTGTAGTGATGAATATTGCTAGAACACGAATCTGTTCTAAAGTGAAAGTAAAACTGCAGATGAATACCAGAAGAGGAAACAACAGGAACGGTGAGGGAAATGACAACACCGGTAATGCAGGCGGGCAGTTGGATCCGGCCCTGGTAAACCTTTTACAGACACTATCGCAGACAGTAGCTGGGATAGGTCAGACTGTTGCTGGAATTGCTCAACCACCACCACAAGCTCCATTACGTGACCCGCTGGAGTTATTTCAAAGGAGGAATCCAGACTCATTCTCGGATACTGCTAAGGAGAAACCCGAGGACTGGATTAAGAGCACCGAAAGAATATTCGAGACCCTGAACTGTACTGAGGAGCAGAAGGTAGTATTTGCGACCTTTATGTTGAAAGGGAAGGCTCAGACGTGGTGGGAGGCGGAAAAGCGAGCTGCTGTGGCTCGTGGTGATGCAGCCTTTACTTGGACCAGATTTAAGGCTATTTTCAACGAAAATTATTATCCCGCAAGCACAAGGAACGCTAAGATAACGGAATTCCTGACTCTAGTACAAGGGAGTATGACTGTGGCGGAGTATGGTGAGAAGTTCACTGACCTGCTAGAATTTGCACCAAGATTCTTCGATACTGAAGAACAGAAAGCAAGAAAGTTTGAAGCGGGATTGAGTGATAGAGTTCGGTACAGAATCACACCGTTGGCTCTGCCTACGTACTCAGCGGTGCTGGACAGGGCTAAGATAGTAGAGCGGGAGTCGGATAACTATCGTAACCGACGAGAAGAGAAAGGCAAAGCAGTGGCTGAAAAGTCAGAAGGAAACAAGGGTGGTAAGGACCACAACAACAATAAGAGGAAAGCGGTGGATGACAGTCGAGATAAGGGCAGTCATGGGAATAAGCAGTCCAATAACAACCAAGGTGGAAATGGTTGGTATTCTAATGACAACAGGCGTGAGTGGACTAAGGGCAAGGGCCAAGGTTTCACCAGTTATGATAAATGTACCATTTGTGATGGAGCTCACAAGACAGAGGTTTGCTGGTATAAGGAGCGGCAGTGCTACAACTTGTAGACACCCCGCCTTGGACCTCTCACCCCGATTGCATACAAAGTATATTTATTTAACTTATTTTTGTTGATTTCTGTTACTTCGGTTAAGTTCCAAACTGATTCCGTTAGTTTTGGACTAAACTGCATAACAGAGTTAACTTTTAGGGTCATTCTGTCATTTTTCACCCGCGGGCGCTTCCGGCACTGCCAGTGAGCCGCGCGCGCGTCCCGCCCCAAAATCCGGACCCGCGAGCTTCCCACTTTGGCAGTAACGGATTGCACCTTATTTCCCTCCCTTTTCTTATTTACAAACATCTTTTCTTGATCACAAAAACCATCTTTTTACATCCACATTCATCCCCCCTTTTCTCATTAACTCCCAATCCCAAATTCTAAGCTTTTTCCCATAAAACTAATATTTCTTTCATTTATTATTTGATTTCTTTTATTTCTTTTATTTTTCTTTTATTCATTTATCTTATTTGTGATTGGCCCATTCCATTTCACATGGATGACCAATTTCCCTCTATCATTTCCCTCTCTTTTTTACCTATAAAAACCATCATCTTCTACCTTGGAAAGGGACTTCTTTTTGGACTCCAACCTTGATTCACCAACTACACTATACACAAATTCTCCCAACAAGAGTTCTTAGTAATAAGACTCTACACGAATTGTTCTACGACAATTTCATTACAACAACAACACTTTCAAGTCAAGGTTCCAAGTCCTCTTTCTCAAGGTACAACTCCATTTTCTTCCTTTGTTTTCTTCTTCTTGATGTATGCAATCCCCATTAATGGGACATGACCAACATGACTACTTCACATATTGAAGTTAGTTAAGGTTATCTCCCTACATTTTAATCTTAACTTTAATTCACCATGTTAATTTCTCTTCATCTCTTAATGTAATTCTTTAACATTACTTGTTACATGTAATCTTTATCATTAAATAAGTAAAACAATTATATTTTATTTCCCTTTTATTTCCTCTTTTCTTCTCATCACAATTGTTAGCACATTTCTATTTAATTAATTGAAGGACATGTAAATATTAGAACACCAATAGTAGCAAGACCCGCGTAAGCGGGGCGGAGTGGGTGTTTAAGTACTTCCCACTCCGTCACCTAACCCCCGAACCCTTCTCTCCCGAATCTCTGGTTTTGTACATAAATTAGGTTATTTCTAGGTTTTTCTTATGTTCCTTTAAAAACATAGGTGGCAACTCTAAACAATCTAAAACAATTAGACATCCTAGGATAATTCACCGCTCTAGCCAAGCCGTGGTTCCCCGGGGTATCTACAGTGGTGACTCTGCTGGGGACTATTTAGAGGGTTAAACTTGCGTTCTTAACTTTTGGTGTTCTTATTACTGTTTTCTGGGCATTCTGGTAAAAAGGGTGGGAAGCGAGCGCCTCTGGCCTCCTTGGCCTAAAGCGCGCGCGTCCGACCCCAATTACCAGAATCGCCCGCCTCCTTTCTTGTCCTTCAATTCCATGTTTCTGTGCTAACAAATTCTGCAGGGGAAAGTTTTCTTAATTAAGGGTCAAGGCAATCCCTTGAACCCACTGATTTGCAGGTTCTCACCCAGAAGCGGGCGCCTCTGCCCTGCTTCCTCTCACGCGCGCGCCTTCCGCATAGGCAACCCAATGCGCGCGCTTCTGGGCGCATTCCCGGAACAGAACAGTGCCCAGAAACAGAACAGAATGACAGTGTGTGGGCACCGGGCCTGCATACAATTTCTTTTACTTTCTGTTTATTTTTATCGGTCACACGGGTGATTCGAAAGTTGTAAATTACGTGCTTATTTGTTTTTTTTTATTTCCTTTGAAAAAAAAAAAAAATGTTTTGTCACATGTTAGACCTCACACTACATGCACATATTCTTATCAATTACTCACTATCGAGTCGCACAAGTCCAACCCCAAACCCGTCGAGGCCCGTCCTAGAAAGTTTCAAGCTCCACTCGACCTTGGCTCTTTCGAAGCGGTAAACCTCAGCCCGTGGCGTAGTTCATGACTACATGCCGGGGGTGACCTTTAAGCCTCATATTCAAGCCGAGCACAAACCACACAATTCTAGTCTAGGGTCTAACACTCCGTGACCAAGTCGGTTTTTCATGTGCCGAGATTTCCCTAAACTAATGTCTTCAAATCATACATGCCAACTGGTTGCAATAGACGAAATAAAACTCCGTCCCAAAAGTGGTTATTTTGGACGAAAATAAAAATCCGTCCCCGCATGTATGATTTACTACATTAATTTAGTTTAATCCCGACACATGTAGGATTCACAAGCGTGGTGGAATCCGATGAGTATATGGGACCGCGAGATGGTCTATATACTAGTGTGACGATTCCACTATTTTCCTAGAAACCCCAAAAAGGACTCCGTCCTTCCGACTTTTGTAAATAAAAAAAAAAAAAAAAATCAAAAAAGAGTCATTTTCTTTATATGGTTGAGTCTTTTTTGTGTTTGTGGGTTAAAATTATTTTACTCAAAAGGTGTTTGTGGGGCAATCTAAGATCAACCGTGCTCTTCCAATAGGTCCAATGGCTTCCAACGGCGACAACAACAACGGTGGAAATGATTTCGTGTCCAACGAAGGGTTACTCAACATAATGAAATCAATGGGGGAACAAATGGATAGGATTGTCGAGGATGCCCGCCGTAAAGACAATTTGTGGCAAGCCCGTTTCGATATCGATAAGAGGATTCACAAAGAAGAGGTTTCCGAACTCAAGGCCCGTCTTGATTATGAAAGAAGAATTCACAAGGAAGAGGTTTCCGAACTCAAAGCCCATTTGCAAGAGCTCACCGACAGCAAAGCAAAGTTCAATGATAAAGCATGCTCAAGTGGCCCGACCCTCAAAAGCTACAAAGGTACCACCAACAACCGAGTTTCACTCCTCTCCAAGGAGTAACCCAAGCCGAGGCATTTGAAATTTTGGTGGCAAGAGGGAAGATCAAACCTTTGGAGGGGTACAAGCCGAAGACGATACTGAAAAATCATGCTCATGGTGAATGGTGCGGCTACCACAAGCATAGTGGCCACACTACCGAAGGGTGCTTCCTTCTCCGAAACATCATCCAAGATTTGATCGACAACGGCGAATTTACCGTGGGTGAAGAGCAACTCATCAAAGAAGTGGCTTGGTTTTGAAATGGGGTTTCAACAAAGAGGACGACGACAACAATCTCCGTTTCTCTTTCTCTACCTAGTAGTAGGAATAAAATAAAAAAAAAAAAAAAAATAAAAAAAGAGTCAAAAGTCCTCTTTTGTGTTCATTAATGTTTTCTCTCGTCCCATGTTAAGTGTCGAGTCTTCTTATCAAATAAAAGTCGTTCTTGTCCTTATACGCTCTTCCAAGTTGTTCAATCTAATTCTTGGCAAAATGATGAAAAGATGTCTAAACGAGTTTTGGAATGAAGGCCATCACTTGAACGCCTAGGGGCTAAACATTGTGACGAAGGCAACATCATCAACGACGAAGACAAAGCCAAGACATCAAAGGTGAAGCAACAACCATGGAGAAAAATCAAGCAATGTTTCAAAAGGGGATTAAAAAAAAAAAAAAAAAAAAAAAAAAAGCTCGCTAGGTTGAAATCATCAAATCAACCTAGGCAAAAGTTAGAGCACAAAAAAAAAAAAAAAAAAAAAAAAATCCCCCTCAATCAAAGAAGATCAACATCATCATCCACCAACAAAGGACGAAGCTACGAAGCAACAATTCCATCACGAAGAATGGAGAATCCACAAGAACTACGGTGACCTGAGCCTCTACACTGAAGGAACATAGGCAACCTGCGGGTCCGGTCTCATGCAAGAAGAAAAAAAGATATGTTTAGCCCTAGCGCGTTATGGTGATTGGCCTTCATCTCGAACTTGTCAAGACATCTTTGTACGATTCATTTTCCAATGAATTAATCACCAAAAAGATTGAAGAACTTTCTTAGATTTGGAATCATTTCGCGCTCCTTGTCGAGTCTAGGGACTTCTATTCTTTCTGCATACTCCCAATTTCTTGCAATCAAATTGGGGCTTTCCTTCTCTTCTCTCTTAATGACTTACTTGCCTTCGTGAGTCATTCAATTCAATAAAAAAATACATGTCAATACTAGGGACACTTCCTTAGTCAAGTCAATGTCACTCACCTTTAGTGACAAGAGGTCTCCACCGCAAAATCACATGTCTTATCTCCTCAGCTAGAGTCAATGCACACTTCCTCATCAATTGAGTCAAAAAAAAAATATGATGAAGACGCAAAAGAGATGCCCGCTAGATGAAAATCCGAAAGGGCGGTCTAGGCAAAAAACAGGGTGCGTCATAAAAAAAAATGAGAGAGTGAGAGAGAGAAGGGAAAAAGAAATGGAGATCCCCGGCCTCTAAAGAAGACAAGTTCTACATTGAATCTCCTCAGCAAGTCAATTCCCCACCGAGTCAACTTTGGTATTGCAAAAGGCTCGACAAGATATAGCACCATCAAAGGTTGTCTTGGGTTATTGGTATCATTCTCCAGCAGTGTGCATTTTTGGGTTCACGAAGAGAAGGCCCGTGGTAACCAAGATCCATCCGAGAACAAGCCCATCATAAAAGGGCACGAGGTTGCACAAATAATCCCTAGCTAGTCAATTGGCTTGGGCAGCAAATAGCAACAACATGTGTCTCAGTTTTCAAGGCTTCTTCAAGTATGTGCTTCTAAAGTACGCCGAAAGGCTCCCGAGAAATGGAGTAGCTCTTGCCATATCCTCTCATATTTATTCCCTCACACGAGGATGAGTCACTCTTTCTTTGCTCAAATGGTGACGCCCTAGGGGCTATGTGACTCAAGGACAAGGACTTCTTTTGCTTCACGTGACAATCAATACGCCCTAGGACTATGCTCGAGAAAGATGTGTGAGACTATCCTCAAGGTCTCTCAAAAGGGATGTCAAAAAGCCCTCCTGTCACGTGTGCCCGTGCTCGTTCCCCCAATCAAGGATGGACCTTTCTCGTAATCAATGATGGCACTCTAGGGGCTACGGTCAAGTCTTAAAGGCTCCCTCGGCAAAGAGCAATTAACTCCCCAGTAGTATCCCCAGCCAAGTCATGTGCAACATTGAAAGCTTCCCAATTCGGCACCGAAGGTCTCAACGGGCTTCACAATCTACAATCTTTTGGGCTACGGCATTACAATAATTCAAGCAAAGGGCAATATTGGGGCTTCGCAACCGACAGTCTTTTGGGGACAACAAAGCTCAAGCAATGCAATGTGGCGTAGTCTTATGGCTCCATGAAAGAGATCAAGCTTCAAAGGTCTCTCAACACTTCAAGTCAAAGGCCTCTTGGTTTTAAATGAAGACTCCGATGTTATGAATGAAGTTGATGATTTTGTTAGAACTTTCAACGAGATCATGAAGAAAGTCTTAGAGAAAAGGAAAAAGATTCAATATGCTAAACTCTAATCAAAACAGGGTTATAGCGGGAAATGCCACGGCCAATCCCAATGTTTCTGCAATTCAGCACCCCCTTCTCCAAGATCAAAAGCACAAGGTGCAGCTCAGATAAAGTTGGGCCACAGCACTAGTTGCATCCGAAGATCCGTCATTAGTTCAACTCAAGAAGAGTCAAGCAAGCATACTCATTTGGGACTTTATCACACCAAGACCTTATCCTCCGCGACCTCGACGGCACCGCAAGACATTACTGTATCCTTTGACATAAGCCCTCCGCCATTTGGGTATCAACCACAATGAGACCATTCATCTCCCCAGTAAGAGCAAGAAGGAGATCTCTATCAAGAATTCTACCAAACGGTACATCCGCTCTCAATGCCGAGCCAATCACGAGATAATTTGGGGCTTTACAATGAAAGGTCTTCACATCCCGCCATCTACAAGCCCACGACACTTGGGGCTTTGCAATCTCTCGAAGCTTGGCATCAACGATCAACAACCCCTCATCTCGGCATCAAAAGCCTTTTGAAGCCCCATAATCGACAAATCTCTTGGGGCTAGACATCAATCTTCGTTGGGCACACAGCGACAACAGAATTCAAGCGAGGCAATCCGGACTTCGACTGAGCATGACTTGATCTTGGGTTGGCTTTACAAACACACAATGGCTAAAACGGTTCACCCACGAACTAAAAAAAAAAAAAAAGATTTTTTCTTTCTTTTTCTCCTTCTATGTGCAAAATTATGTGCTTTACTTTGCTTTGCTCCTAGCCTCTCCTCCAGCGTTCTCCATCATCTTGAACTACGCTGGTCTGATTCTCTTAAAGGGATACGTAGGCAGCCTTTTGGCACGACCAACCATCATTCAGAGTACCATCTCGCCAACCCAACATCAAGGGCATTCTCTCATCAACATCTAAAGAATGGACATTCTCCATCAAAGCATCCTCCGCGGACATCAAGAATCCATCTCCACTCAAGCGACAATGGTAAGTGAAGGTATGAATACATCCAATGCCTTCCTCAAAATCACACCGCACACAAGATCACTCTCTACATTCTTACTTCTCTCTCATTGCAAGGGTGTTCCAAAATCCCATCACACCACGAGCACAATTTCTCTCTCTTCATTTCACACTTCATGCATCTTCTTGCAAGAACACATATACCTGTCAAGCACACACATAACAGGTACCACCACGAAGTCAACAGCATCCGCTACTCAAATCACTTCATCCCCGCCAGAAAGTGGTCAACCGTGCCCACACCCCACAAAGTCAACAACATAAGCAGATGCGGCTCCAAGTCGGCAACTCGGTCCATATCGAGACAAGCTCCCATGAGCTCCAAGTCGACAACTCGGTCCATATCGAGACAAGCTCCCATGAGCTCCAAGTCGGCAACTCGGTCCATATCGAGACAAGCTCCAATGAGCTCCAAGTCGGCAACTCGGTCCATATCGAGACAAGCTCCCATGAGCTCCAAGTCGGCAACTCGGTCCATATCGAGACAAGCTCCCATGAGCTCCAAGTCGGCAACTCGGTCCATATCGAGACAAGCTCCATGAGCTCCAAGTCGGCAACTCGGTCCATATCGAGACATGCTCCCATGAGCTCCAAGTCGACAACTCGGTCCATATCGAGACAAGCTCCCATGAGCTCCAATACAACACTTCAGCAAAAGTCGCTCATGCAGGGAGCGCACCCCTATCTCTAGCAATTTCAAATTACTGCTTTCATCGAGTCTTTGCTTTCTTTTCTTTCTTTTTCTTTGTCGATGTCCTCGGCGGGTGTTTTTACTTTCGTCGACGCGTTTTGCTTCTCAATCCACGTCGCCGAGGGGCTCTGTAGACACCCCGCCTTGGACCTCTCACCCCGATTGCATACAAAGTATTTTTATTTAACTTATTTTTGTTGATTTCTGTTACTTCGGTTAAGTTCCTAACTGATTCCGTTAGTTTTGGACTAAAACTGCATAACAGAGTTAACTTTTAGGGTCATTCTGTCATTTTTCACCGCGGGCGCTTCCGGCATTGCCAGTGAGCCGCGAGCGCGTCCCGCCCCAAAATCCGGACCCTCGCGCTTCCCACTTTGGCAGTAACGGATTGCACCTTATTTCCCTCTCTTTTCTTAGTTACAAACATCTTTTCTTGATCACAAAAACCATCTTTTTACATCCACATTCATCCCCCCTTTTCTCATTAACTCCCAATCCCAAATTCTAAGCCTTTTCCCAAAAAACTAATATTTCTTTCATTTATTATTTGATTTCTTTTATTTCTTTTATTTTTCTTTTATTCATTTATCTTATTTGTGATTAGCCCATTCCATTTCACATGGATGACCAATTTCCCTCCATCATTTCCTCTCTTTTTTACCTATAAAAACCATCATCTTCTACCTTGGAAAGGGACTTCTTTTTGGACTCCAACCTTGATTCACCAACTACACTATACACAAATTCTCCAACAAGAGTTCTTAGTAACAAGACTCTACACGAATTGTTCTACGACAATTTCATTACAACAACAACACTTTCAAGTCAAGGTTCCAAGTCCTCTTTCTCAAGTACAACTCCATTTTCTCCTTTGTTTTCTTCTTCTTGATGTATGCAATCCCCATAATGGGACATGACCAACATGACTACTTCACATATTGAAGTTAGTTAAGGTTATCTCCCTACATTTTAATCTTAACTTTAATTCACCATGTTAATTTCTCTTCATCTCTAAATGTAATTCTTTAACATTACTTGTTACATGTAATCTTTATCATTAAATAAATAAAAACAATTCTATTTTATTTCCCCTTTATTTCCTCTTTTCTTCTCATCACAATTGTTAGCACATTTCTATTTAATTAATTGAAGGACATGTAAATATTAGAACACCAATAGTAGCAAGACCCGCGTAAGCGGGCGGAGTGGGTGTTTAAGTACTTCCCACTCCGTCACCTAACCCCGAACCCTTCTCTCCCGAATCTCTGGTTTTGTACATAAATTAGGCTATTTCTAGGTTTTTCTTATGTTCCTTTAAAAACATAGGTGGCGACTCTAAACAATCTAAAACAAGTTAGACATCCTAGGATAATTCACCGCTTTAGCCAAGCCGTGGTTCCCCGGGGTATCTACACAACTGTAAGAAGGTGGGGACACCCGAAGTGGAAGTGCCCAGAACATAAGAAAGATGAATCAGCCGCAGGAAATAAGGACAACGGGGGAGGAAACGGTGGAGGCCGTGGTAGAATGTACACCATGACCGTAAAAGCAGCTGGAGTTAATGCGATCTTGTAGCAGGTACAATGCAATTAAATTCCCGTGATGTTTATGTGTTAGTAGATACTGCGCGCAACTCATTCAGTAGTTAGTAATGTTGTGGCAAAGAAGTTAAACTACACCCAGAGAATTTAGAGATACCTTTAGTAATAGATACACCTACTAAAGACGCTATCCCCATTACTACCTCTTATAGAAACTGCACTTTAGGGATAGGAGGCACGAGCGTAAAATATCGACCTCATTGAACTAGACATGTCAGAATTCGACATAATCCTGGGAATGGATTGGTTGGCTTTGCATCAAGCTAAAGTGGACTGTCAAGAGAAAATAATGACGTTCCTAGGAGAGGAAGGTAAAGAATACAGATTTGTGGGGTCAAGGCCCGAGGAAGAGGATAGGCTAATCTCGGTGATGAAGTCCCGTAAAATGTTGAGAAAAGGATGTGTAGGATTCCTGGCACACATGGGTGAAACAGAAGAAAAAGGAGTAACTTTAGAGTCACTTGAAGTCGTGAATGAATTTCAAGATATATTTCCTGAGGATTTACCTGGTATACCACCAGTGAGGGAAGTAGAGTTTTCCATTGACTTAGTACCAGAAACCACACCTATTTCGAGAGCACTGTATAGGATGGCCCCAACAGAGTTGAAAGAACTAAAGGAACAGTTGCAAGAACTGTTGGATAAGGGGTTGATTAGACCGAGCGTATCACCATGGGGTGCACCGGTACTATTTGTGAAGAAGAAAGATGGATCTATGAGACTGTGTATTGACTATAGAGAATTGAATAAAGTGACGGTTAGGAACCAATACCCGCCTGACGAGAATTGATGATTGTTTGATCAATTGAGGGAGCATGTTACTTTTCAAAGATTGATCTTAGATCCGGATACCATCAGCTAAGAGTCAAGGATGAAGATGTGGCGAAGACAGCGTTTAGGACAAGGTATGGGCATTATGAGTTTGTTGTGATGCTATTTGGGTTAACGAACGCACCAGCGGCATTCATGGAGTTGATGAATAGAATATTCAAGAGAGTACTTAGACAAATGTGTGATAGTATTCATTGACGATATTTTGGTGTACTCGAAGACAAAGGAAGAACATGCTGAACATTTAAGGATAGTGCTACAGATTTTGAGGAGACAGAAATGTATGCGAAATTTAAGAAATGTGAATTCTGGTTGGAGAAGTAGCATTTTTGGGCACGTAGTGTCGAAAGAAGGAATTTCTGTGGACCCAACGAAGGTAGAGGCAATAATGGATTGGGAAAGACCGACTACAGTAACCGAAATAAGAAGTTCTCTGGGGTTTAGCTGGTTACTATAGAAGGTTCGTAGAGGGATTTTCGAAGTTATCTGGACCATTGACGAAGCTGCCGCAGAGGCAGCTAAGTTTGTTTGGTCAGAAGAATGTGAGCGAAGTTTTCAAGAATTGAAGAATAGACTAGTATCTTGCACCAGTATTAACACTACCGACAGGGACGGAAGGTTTTGTTATCTACAGTGATGCGTCGTTGAAAGGACTAGGCTGTGTACTGATGCAAAATGAGAAGGTGATAGCTTATGCATCTAGGCAGTTGAAAGTGCATGAAAGGAATTACCCGACCCATGATCTGGAGTTAGCAGCAGTAGTGTTTGCCTTGAAAATGGAGACATATCTGTATGGCGTAAAATGCCAGATTTTTACAGATCACAAGAGCCTTAAGTATATCTTCACGCAGAAGGAATTGAATATGAGACAACGGAGGTGGTTAGAACCTCTCAAGGATTACGACTGTGAAATATTGTTATCATCCTGGGAAAGCCAACAAGGTGGC
>JAOWBW010000935.1:317460-529298 GCA_026119855.1 Campanula takesimana | reverse complement strand
GATCAAGTCTTCAAACCTCCACCAAAGACCAAGAGAATTTGATAGCCATCAAGGGTTAGTTTATTCCTTATTTCCTATGTTGTATTTGATTTAATCATATGAACGGATCACATGACTTTGGGTATACGTAAAGTCCGTTTTGAATATTGAAACGATGGATAACCACGATTCAGTATCTGAGATTGCCTAGTGGATTTGACTAGTATTACAGTGATCTGGAGGATATGACCAGTTCTATTATTTTAGAGGATATGTCAAGTTTCACCGATATAGTGGATTGACTAATCGAGTCTACTTGACTTTATGTGTTTTGATGTTATAATTGATACATCTTGATTGCATAGAATATTTATGAGCATACGTGTAATGTCTATTTGTGAGTATATGTGATAGTCTTGATGTTCTTGAGTTCTACTTGTTGATTATATATGTTATAATCTGGATCAGTAAAATTCGAGGACGAATTTTCTTTAAGGTGTGGAGGATGTAACGCCCATCCTTAATCTCGTTAAATATTTGACTTATTTGTTAAATTTTGACTTGCTTGTTAAATTCTTGGCTAGAAATTTATATGCTATTTTATTTGAGTTAATTATTTAATTGCGTTAGAAGTTAAGGTGGTTAAATGTCAAAGTTGAAAGTTTAGGGGCCTTTTTGTCAAAGATAGAAACTTGAGGGGTCTAGTTGCAATTCTTGGAAGTTCCAAGTATATCTTGGTTGTTGCCTGAGAAAGGCATTCATTCTCAAGATCTTTCTCGTACTCTCCTTCTGTTCCAAAAGCTAAGTTTAGGATTCTTCCTATTCTCGACTCCTCGAGCTTAATTATCTCTCCGTTCGTGATTCCGGTCCCGGATAAATATTCGTGGCGTTGAATAGAGCGTTCCAGGACGATCAGAAATTAATTTGGGTCAACTTAATTTTTTGACTAGGTAAGCTATTAGCTCCCCCTACTTGTAATACATGTATATATGTTATTCCCGCTACTTGTTCTTGTTAAAATGTGTTTTGAGCAATTTTTATGATACTTGTAAATTTGGTACGAAAGGAGTATTCGTATGAAATAAAGGAATGAAATAGGCTTGCAAAGTATCCTGGGAAAGTTAGAAAAAATGGTACTCCTATTCGTGAGACGGTAAAATAGTAACTCGATTTAAATATTATTAGAAAAATCGTACCATTATTTGTGGTACGGGGAAATGAATGGAAGTATCTCTAAATGGGTATATTTAGTATAATATAAAATTGTACTTATACTTTTGGGGACGGTGAAATATTAAATAGGAATAAAAGGAAATTATCCTTATTATTTATGGGACGGTAAAAGAAATGAATTGGGCTTGAAATAGGAGTTCTAAACTTGTTAGTATACTCCTGGGAATGTTAGGAGTGTTAGTTAAATGTTACCTACGTGTGGGACGGAGAATTAATGAAACTTGAATTCGGGGAAAAGGGCCAAAGTTTGTACCGCACGGTCGTGCGCCTTTATTTGGCACGGTCGTGCCAAATATCACCTTTAGGCAAATTTCCTCGACAGTGTTAGCACGGTCGTGCGCCTTATTGGGCACGGTCGTGCCCAAAAATGAAGTTTGTGTAAAAACATCTCGACCATGATAGCACGGTCGTGCGCCTTTTATGGGCACGGTCGTGCCGAAAATGAATTTTGTGTGAAAATCCCTCGGCAGTGTTAGCACGGTCGTGCGCCTTTTATGGGCACGGTCGTGCCGAAAATGAATTTTGTGTGAAAATCCCTCGGCAGTGTTAGCACGGTCGTGCCAATTTCTAGAGCACGGTCGTGCCAAGTGAAAATTCTGATTTGTTTTCCTGAATTGTTTCCTCCATAACTTTCTTTAGGAGAGTCGGAATCAAGATCCGAATGAAGCTGAATAAGCTAGACTTAAAGAGCTATTCAAAGCACACTTTAACTACCTAATGAGATTTTGGGTGTTTGTCTAGGGCACCTAGATAGGTGTTTTGAGACACTGAATTGATTAAGTACAAGAATAAGAACTCTTTATTGTGTCTTGGAATCAAAGTGTGTCTTGGAATCAAAGTTTTGTGTCCTATAGGGGTATAAAACAATGTTTTGAACGTGAACATCCTAAGAATAGGATGAGAATTGGTAAGAGTAAAGTGTATAACTCTTATACATGATTGAATGTCCAAAGATTGACATTATTACTTGAATATAAGATAATAAAATCTTGTACATGACTTGAATATCCAAATAATTGGATTAATATTTGAATATAAGATTAATAAATCTTGTATATGCCTTGACACCAATATATGGGTAAGGTGTAAACTCGAAAGTGCTCAGAACAAGCCTTAACGTGAATAAGAAATATTCTTGACTTGTATGTGCAATCATCGCACATAGTTACTTGATAACAATGTAGCTTCTTGATTACCTGAAGCTTGTTTCCCATTGAGCTAGTCCACGAATCTTGGATTAGTCTCCCCTCTCGTAGCTAAAGTTTGTGTACCTAAAGGACACCAACTAATGTCTTGAACTTGAATATCCTAGGAATAGGACCGTGAACTTGATTGGGAGATGTATAGCTCATCTTCTTAATTAAAACGTGAATATAAGATGAGTAATCTTGTACTTGTCTTAAATACCAAAGAGTTGGATTGATAACTTAAGTATAAGTTAATTAACTCTTGTACATGTTTAACCATCCAAGAAAATGGATTGAAAACTTGGATACAAGATAATAAAATCTTGTAAAAGTCTTGACTGTCTTGATTGTCTTGAAAGTCTTGAATGTTTTGAAACCATTACATGAATATGGTAATAACTTGAAAGAGTCTTGATGTGTATATGCAAATCTTGCATATATTTACTTGATATAATGTGGCTTCTTGATTGATTGGTACATGGTATGAATAACCAAAGAATTGGGTTATGGAACTAGATAGAGAATGATTAACTCTACTACATACTTGAACTTGATACGTGTATATTGGAAGTGCTATAAATAAGCACTAAAGTGTAAATGATTTAGTTTTTAATCGTGTATATACTCAATGAAGTATATAAAAATAAAGAAGATATCTTGTCTTGAAATGGTTCCTAAGAAAATAGGGACTAGTGTAATATGAAGATAATTCATATAATCGTGAATATTACGATTTAAGTAATAAGAATAACTACAGAACACAATATGTGTTAGAAAATGTATTCGATTACTAACGATACATATACGTGAGATATGACAGTGATTAGGTATGATGTGACCTATTCTACTACGTGTTTAGATTCTAAGGTATTGGGCTCTATTTGATAGTAAGGGTATCGTGATAGACACTTTAATGTGTTAAACGTGATATGAATATGTACGTGCAACTTGGCATGTGACAGAGTGATATACCCTACTACTTGACTGAAGTCTGTTATAAATGGACTTTTACTTGGATTGATCGTGTTACATGGACACTTATGTGCCATAGTTGAACTTGATTGTATTCGCAATAATTGAGTACGTGTACTTGTATTCTCGTGAGCACATGATACATGATTACATGGTGCATATTCTCGTGAGCACATGATACATAATTACATGGTGCATATTCTCGTGAGCACATGATACATGATTACATGGTGCATATTCTCGTGAGCACATGATACATGATTACATGGTGCATAAAGAATAGTCCACTAATAAGGGACTGAGTTCTGTTCTCGTAGTTCAAGTAAACATCTACTTGTGCATTCTTGTGTGAGTCAGCTGGTTCTCCTTGCTTGTTCGAAAATATATAGGTTCACGCTGTCGCGAGAGCTGGGGTTTAAGTGACAATCGGGTCCCTATGTATTTCCGCCCGACCCCTTACTACTGGCCATAGTAAGGGCATAGCTTCCTTGGTTGGAGCAATAAGCCTGACCTAAGTGAATGCTAACTCCCGTCTTGTTCACCACGTGGATTTGTTCTTGTGGTTGACACTGGTTACCAGGTCTTCTTATATACTGCACAGCAGTCTCTTGTTTCCTGTTCTTGTTTGTCCTCAGCTAGAAAAGCATCGCAAACAAAAATGGTATTCTTGGGAGAAATAAGGAAGGATTCAGTACAATGCGTGATAGGCCTATGTGCATCTTGGTGAGTTGGTTTAGCCTCTCACTCTACTTGACTACTTGTTACCTGAACCTTTCTTGAGCTTGATTACTTGTTGAGTTGTCTTAGCCTCTCCTATACTTGTTACTTGATGATACTTGATATATGTTTAGTTGAGTATCTACTTGTATTACATGATAACATGACATATAGTTGCATGTTAATAGCTTACTGAGATTTATCTCACCCTTTATTTGTTTAATTGTTTCCCCCCCCCCCCCAGAAAGCAGGGGATAGTACGCAGTGAGGCTCGACCTAGCTGGGAATTTACTCAGCAGGATATTCTTGTTTGAAGTTAGTGTCCTTTTATATTTTGGTAAGGACGATCTTGTATGAGTTAATAACTCTGGGCTTGTATTGGGGTAGTATTTGTTGTCCCTAGACAGTTCTTGATGCCAGCTTATTTGATAGGCATGTCTTCCGCTGTATATAACCATTTTGGTTTAAATTTCTTGGTCTAGAACTCGTGTGAGCTATCTTAGCTCGCTACTATTGAGTATATATATCATGTCAGTTTGTTTTTAACAGGTATTGTTCCTGTTCCCGTTAGATTCTTGTTTCTTGTTAGTTACGCGCACCAGGTTCGAGGTTCTATTAGGGAATCCCGGACTTGGGCGTGTCAAGACATCTCTCTTGAAATCATGCACCTATTAATTAGGGATAATGATAAGTTTAGTGGAAATCGTGTCAACCCATGGGTCTTGGACCGGCTCGGGCTAAACTCAGGTATAAACCCGTTTGACCCTGAGTATAAATTCAAGTCCCTTTTCGAATTTCCATTTTTCAAATTTCGGAAGAATTTCTTGAAAGCTCAAGTCATTCATCGGCACCACATCTCGAATTCCTCTCTTTCCGTCAATCAACTCTGTTCGCTTGGTTCGTTGACTCCCCTCGACTAGTCCTAACGATCGTTTCTTACACAAAGGTATTTCCTTTCACACCCATTTGTGTCACGACCCGAAATCTAGGCTCTATTTTATTAGTAATTAAATGATTATTATTTAATTATTTGCTTATTTATTTATTTAAATTACTATTTATTTAAATAATTATGTGTGTATTTTATGTGTTATAATAATTATGCCTAGCATTTTATTCGAGTTATTTGGGTAGTGTGGTATTGTTGGGTCTTAATTGTTAGTAGGGAGTGTAGCATTTGTGTTAGTAGAAGGGGAGGGGCCTAGATGTAACATTTTGAAATAATTTTCCCCTACTCCCCTCTCCTCCCTCACCTTCTCCCTCACTCTCTCCATCCCTCTCCCAGCCAACTCTCTCCCTCTCTCCTCCATTGTGGTAAGTTTTCTTTCCTTTCTTCTCTCTTCATTTTCTTCATATTCTTCTTGTTATCTCTCATTTCTTAAAACATGAACCTTGTTTAGATCGTCGATAGGATCGCGTAGAACCAAAAAAAAATTGAATTCCGTCAACTTTGAGATTTATCAAGTAAGTTACTTTTCCCCATTTTGATGCTAAAATGTTCATATCATGTTTAGATAATGCTTGATGTGTTATATTTGAAGTTTGGTTGGGTTTTGAATTTGTTTGGAATTTATTTGAGTTTTTGGTTAAAAATGGTGAAATCTTGAATGGGGATTTTGGTCTTGATTTTGGTTGATAAAGGGTGTTGTTTTTTTTTTTTTGGTACAGAAGGAATAAAAAACAGAAGCTAAAATCTAGGGGTAGTGACCCTCATGTAGTCTATGGCCATAAGCTTTTTGAGGTCTTCATCTGGTTCTGTCATACGAACAAAGGGGATATCTTGGTCAGCACCTCGGTTAGCCAGGAGATCCGCGCAGAAGTTTCCTTCTCGAAGTGAGTGTTGAATAGAGCAATGGGTAGAGTCAATGAGGGCCTTGATGTCAGCCATTAACGCAGCACAGGGGTGCTCCTCGTTTGTCTGCGCTTCTGTTAGCTTGACTGCTGCAAGAGAGTCTGTCTCGATGCAAACATTTCCATAGCCTTGTCGCATAAGAAGCTCAAGACCTGCCAGGATTGCTTGGAGTTCTGCTTCAAGGACAGTGCAGGTGGTGAGTCTTCCAAAGTAGCTGCCCATCCATGCTCCCATATACGATCGGAAGATTCCTCCGTAGCCACATCGCTTTCCACCTTCTTTGACACTCCCATCAGTGTTAAGCTTGACAACACCTGCATTTGGCGGAACCCAATTAATGAATTTAACACTTTTAAGCATTTGGACTTTATTAAAAGAGAAGGCATCGGAAACTTCCCTTGCGAAATGTTTGATGTTCTCTGTCGTTCTTTGAGGCATCGTCATTTGGTTGAGATTACCTCATTGTTTCTGTCTTTCCAAATAAACCAAGCAATGCTACTGAAGAGAATAGTCCAGGGGAGATTGAAAACAAACAGGCCTCTTTTTTGTGAGGTTGGAGGTAATCCAGTCCTTAAAAGGCTGGTTTCTTTCTGTGAGCCAAGTCGTATCACTAACAAAATACATCCATATATTTTGAGCTTTCTGACAGTTCCTAATGATATGTTCAGTGGATTCAATGTCATTGTTGCATCTGTCACAAAAACTGGAGATACAAAGATTTCTGGATCTCCTAAGATCATTGGAGGGGAGTTTATCATGGAGAACCAACCAAAGAAAAGTAATGATTTTCATAGGAATTTGGAGTTTCCAAAGCCAACTCCAGTCAGAATTAGAGTCAGAAGGATTAGAATTGGTGAGAAGACTATGCACACTAGAGACAGTGAATTTGCCATTAGGAGTTAAACCCCAGGAGGGAGTATCATTTCGAATAGAGTACTTGGGGATGTGCAGACTAATGATATCACTAATCTGGTTGGGATCGAGCAGGTGGGATATGGTAACAAGATCCCATTTTTTGTCTTTAATGATATCCGAGACAAAGGTGGAGGGACTTGGAGAGTATTAGTACCACACCACCAGTCTTTCCAGATATGAATTCTCGAACCATCACCCAAATTCCACTTAATGTTGGTAGTCAGAGTGTCTTTAGTTTTCCAAATGCCTTTCCAAAGGAAGGAAGAGTTAGGCTTCTTGGTCCAATCCCAAGGCTTTTGTCCTTTACAATATTTATTAGATAGCACCTTGGACCAAAGTTGGTTATTATTAGAAGCTAAATTCCAACCAATTTTCGATAACAGAGCCAGATTTTGATTTCTAGCCTGTCTAATGCCCAGGCCACCGGCTTTTTTGCCAAGAGTCACAGTTTTCCATTTAACAAGATGGAGCTTTTTCTGAGAGGGAGAAGAATCCCCCCATAGAAAGCTTCTGTTGATTTTATCAATCTGGTTGCAGACATTCATAGGAAGAAGAGAGACTTGCATAGCATGAGTAGGAATGCTGGAAGTGACAGATTTAATGAGTGTCATTCTTCCTGCAAAAGATAGGAGTTTCGATTTCCAACCACTAAGCTTAGCATGAAGTCTATCAATGATATTTTTTCAATGGAGTTTAGAATATCTACCATGGACCAAGGGATACCTAAATAAGTTCCCAGATTATTAGTATGGGGGATCCCCATCTTGAAGCTCAAGTTGATGGCAGTAGTAGGAGGAACAGCCTTAGAGAAGAAAATTTTTGACTTCAGGAAGTTAATTTTTTGACCAGAGTCATGGCAAAAGGAATCCAAAATGGTGAGAATATTGTTGCAATATTTCTCTTCAGCCAAGGAGAAGAGCATAAGATCATCAGCATAGAATAGATGAGAAATGATGGGACCATTACGAGAAGCTTTAAGACCTCTCCAGGTTTTGGAAGCAACACTTTCAGAGATCAGTTGCGACAGTCTTTCCATACAGAGAACAAACAAGTAGGGGGAAAGAGGGTCCCCCTGTCTGAGGCCTCTAGTAGGGGTGAAATGGGGAGTTCAGAACCATTCCAAAGAACAGTTGTTTGAGAGTCTCTAATCATACTGAGAATAATGTCAATCCAGAGTTGGGGAAAATTGAAAGCATGAAGGGTATTTTTGAGGAACTCCCAACTGATTTTGTCATAAGCTTTTTCAAGGTCAATCTTAATGATCATACCACCTTTTTTATTTTTGCTTTTAGTAAGGAAGTGGATAATCTCTTGCGTGATAATCACATTGTCGGTCGTTTTCCGACCAGGCAAGAAGCTGGATTGAAAAGGGCTCACGATCTGGTCAAGAATGGGTCTGATTCTATTGACAAGAATCTTGGAAAGAACTTTGTAACCCACATTACACAAACTGATAGGACGGAAATCAGTAACTTTGACAGGGGGGGTAACTTTAGGAATGAGAGTGATAAGAACCTTTTTAAGAGAGATAGGAACATTTCCCATAGAGAAGATATCCTTGATGAGGGGGATGAGATGGTGGTTGGTGATATCCCAAAATTTCTGGAAGAAGCCAGCTTGCATACCATCAGGACCAGGGGCCTTAGAAGGGTTCATTTGGAAAAGAGCATTTTTTATTTCCTCATCAAGAATAGGATTCGTCAACGTAAGACTTTGAGTGTCAGTGAGTTTAACAGTGCTAACCCAAGGATCGCCTCCATTGAGGTGGGACGGATCTTTAGTGAGGAGAGATTCAAAGTTGTTTTTGATATGATTTTACAAAGTATCAATATTCCAGCACCAATCATTACCAATTTTAAGACAGTTAATATTGTTCCTTCTACGTCTGACAAGGGTAGTGACATGGAAGAATTTAGTGTTACGATCTCCTTGGGAGATCCAGTTAGATCTGGACTTTTGAAACCAAATTTCCTCTTCCTGTTTAAGGGTGATCAGAAGCTCGTCTCTGAGATTGGCTTCCAGGCGTAAGAGATTATGAGAAAAATGGGAAGAAAGAGCTCGCTGGATACCTTCCAAACGAGCAATGATTGTTTTTTTTCGATGAAAAACATTACCGAAGATATTTTTATTCCATCTAACGGCAGCCTCCTTGAAGTTATTGGAAGCCTCAAAGAAGTTGCCAGAGGACCCCAACTGAGTTGAACCAGGGATTTAAAATCATGGTGACTATACCAAGCAGACTCAACCCTAAAAGGTCTAGTAGAGAAAGGGGGAGAGATACCTGCGATGGCAACTAGGATAGGTGAGTGGTCAGAAGTCGTACGGGGTAGGTTCCTCACAACAGCCTGAGCGTATTTGATCCTCCAGTCCGCACTGGCGAGGGCCCTGTCCAGTCTTTTCAAAGTTCGAGCAATACCATCTCGGCCATTAGACCACGTAAGGTAGGGGCCCTGGCAACCCAGATCAATGAGACCCACTTTACCGATATTATCCACAAAGTTAGCAATTTGACGGACAGTGGTTTGAGATGAGATATCACGTCCTCGTCTCTCCTCAAAGGCAGCAATGTCATTAAAGTCTCCAAGGGCGAGCCAAGGGAGATTGTTAACTGCAGCAACTTCAGCCATGTTATTCCAGAGGTCTTCACGAAAACTTCGGTTCGGGTTGGCGTAGACAGCAGAGAGAAGCCAATCTTCATATCCTAGTTTGTTAACAGTGCCATGAATAACCTGATCATTATTACCATATATATCAAAATGAACCTGGTTAGTGTCCCAAATAACCCATATCCCACCAGCCCGACCTATGGGGTCACTGATGGCTTTTCCGGCGTAACCAAGAGTTTCGAAGAAAGATCCCATACTGCTAAATTGGACTTTGGTCTCAAGGAGAACAACAATCTCGGGTTATGAGCAGCAGTCAGTCTACTAAATTCAGATTTGAAGTTATTATTGCCTGCACCACGGCAATTCCAGCTTAAGATATTGAAAGTAGCCATAAAAAACAGAGCAGAGTTGGGGAGGGCAGCATTATCCTTGAGGATTCTGCTCGCTCGGAGTACATTGCACTCTGGTCTTCTCGTTGGCGATGCCTTGATCGTGAAGCCTAGGGCTTCTGCTTCTCTGTTGAGAAGGCGATCGATGGAGAGACTTACTTCGTCTGTCATCCATCCCACCTGGACAATTGTTATTTCTTCTACCATCGGTTTGAACCACCATCGGAATGGTTGCTTCACCATTTCCGTGATGCGGGGTTCGGGGTAACTCGCTGACATTACCAGTCGGGATAGGGAGGGCTTTGATATTCAAAATCGGGATATTGGGGGAGGGGGAGGAGGGGGTGAGGGAAACAGTTTCTAAGGAGGTTAAAGGGTAAAAAGAGGTCGGTAAGAGGTGGGGGCGGTAGGGTTTGAAGTTTCAGAGGAAGAGATAAGGGGACAAGCAACTAGGGTTTCCTGGTTAAGAATGGGTCGATCTACCAAGGGGGGTGTAGGAACTTGCTGGGTAACTATAGGGCCGGGAGCGATTGGGCTACTAAGGGGTTGGGTTGGGTTTCTTGTGGTAGAGTTGCTAGGCCCAGGATTATGGGCTGGTTTCTCAGGTATGGTTTTTCCTTTATTTCTCTTGCCATTGATATTGGGCCTAACAGATTGGCTCCTTCCTCTACGTGTTTCCACTTGTTCAGAGTCCATGGGGTCATCTCCCATTTGGGATAGGGCTTCAAAGCGGTTGTTGGGGTTGTAACTTGTGGGCTTAGGTTGTTTGGGTTTAGGGGGATTATTCTTTCTGGTGGGTCTTCCTGCAATCATCCAAGGCCCATATTGATTATTGGGTGTGGGCTCCTCAATTCGGTTAGGGTTGACGGATGTACTTCCTGTTTCAAAGGAGTTCTCTGGAACCTGAATTGATTTTTTAGCCGTTTCCGGCAGAGATTTACTAGCCGTTTCCGGCGAGGGCTTGAGTGGGCACCATTCATTCCGGTGACCCACTCGGCCACAGTGAAAGCAAATGGAATGGATGCACTCATATTCAATCTTGTACAATTTATCTCTCAGTTGGAATTTAGCAATAAGGGGTTTTTGAAGATCAATTTCTACACACACCCGAGCATATCTAGCGCGGGTGGCAGAAGCAGTGGTGATGTCCATTTTAATTGGTTTGCCCAAGGATTTAGCAACCTTGTAGAGAATGTCAGCTTCATAGTATTCAACTGGAAGACCAGGAAGTCGAACCCAAAAGGCCGTAATGGTATCAGTGGCCGTAAATGGATTAAACTCTGGCTCCCATTTACGAATCGTGAGGTAGTGGTCTAAAATGACATAGGGGCCTCCAGCTTGGACCCTGGCACAGTCCTTTTGAGTTTCAAAATTGAATAGGAAATAGCCATTTCCAAGGTCAAGGGCCTCGAAACTGCAATCAATTTGCCAAAGTTTAGTGACTCTGTTAATCAAAAGCTTATAGCCAATGGATTTTCCCAAAAGACTAACAATTAGGCTGTTAGCCCATTTTTCTCTGACTCTCTTAAGAGTAACATCAGAGATATGGATGCAAGGGATGCGCTCAGCAATTTCATTAATGGAATTTTCCAGGGGGTGCTTCTCCGGATTCTCCTCCATATCTAGAATAGGTTCAAGGTCCTCGAAATAGATAGCCTTGGGGTCCTCAATCCCCAAGGCTTCTCTATAGGAGTAGAGAGGTTTTGGGATTGTATTTCCCCCTTTGTCAGACAGATGAGAATCCTTATTGGATTCGTCCGTGTCGTTAATCGGGGCAATAGTATCCGGCGGAGAAAACTCCATCTGAGATTCAGTTGCATCAAGAGTTGATGTTTCCATGGGAATTTCTTCAGTGGTAACCATAGGGGAGGGTGGTCATTCTTGACTTTCTTGGTGCTTCTCATCAGATCATCCTCTTCCTCAGATGAAAGGGAAGAGGATGCGGGGTTAGAGGAAGGGGGTTGCGGACCGCCGGAGGGTTGCTTGCTAAGATTGGCACTGGTGGAATTATCCGGGGTTAGAGGAAGGGGGTTGCGGACCGCCGGAGGGTTGCTTGCTGAGATTGGGAGTGTTGATTTTGGGTGTTGGATTTGGTATGAAAATGGTAAGGCAATTTGAAGAACCCAGCTCTGTTTTTCCTCCCAGCCCGCAGACCAGGCGCCCGCCCGCCTTGACCGAGCGCCCGCCTGCACCCCCTTTTCCAGCGACCCAAACCTTCTGGCCAAACAGGCGCCCGCCTGCCTATGCCCAGGCGCCCGCCCGCCCGCTTGTTGGGGATTTTGCCCTTTTTGCTTGGTTTAAGACTTAAGGCTTAACTAGTTAAGGTTTATTTCTTCTAATTAACTTAAAATAACACCGTGGAACACTTATTTAAGTGGAATTGATTCTTTTGTGAATAAATGTGTTATGAAATTTATTTAAGTACCGTTTTGGGAATGTTGGACATCTTTGATGTGCTGTTTATATTGGTTTACCTTTGTGGTGATTTAATTGGATTGGTTCCCTACTTTGGAACCTTAAGTTGTTTATTCATGCTAAATTATTATTACTTAGTATTTATTTGGAAGCCCAGCTGGCATATTTGTTGCATCGGGCGATGGGAAAGATTATAATGGCAAAGCCAAGTCCATTATAATGTTGACCATTGTTTTGCCCCCTTCTATACCCCTTTTCCATATTGGCCTTGGAAAGGATAAGTTAGCTTCCTTTGTGAATGTATCTAGCTACCGGGCATGACTTTGTGTCATGGTCCTTGTCCTTTGTGACACTTTTATGGTTATTGGTTCCGGTACCGGGGTTTTCTCTTCGGCTTTCATGCTATTATGAAGATGATGATTTGTTGATTATTGAAGCTGCGCAGCGATCCTTTATTTGGATGTACCGGTTTGGAAAACCTTGGCTATATCCTTTGTTATGTGTTTATTTCCGCTGCTATCTGTTATGTGATAATTGCTACGTGCTATTTATGATTTATTATCGTATATTTCATCATAGCATGTCATGTAGTTGCATTAGTAACTTATTGAGATTTATCTCACCCCCTTTCTTTTATCTTTATTTTTCCTTAACCCCCCCCCCCAGGTGCTAAGGATTAGTCTCGCTGATCACGAGAGAGAGGACGTCGAGTGTGGATCCATTCTTTTGGGGAAGGTTGTTATAGGTTGGTTTACATTATATCAATGTGTAACCTTTTGGGGATAGTTGTACCAAACAATGACGTCATTAAGAATTGTACATTTGTATTTTGTTGGGCATAAACTTGTGGAAGTTATGATAGTTGTAATTGGTTTTTATCAAACTTGGTTTTGTAAAACTTTGGATCATCACCTTTTGGTATCAAATGGAATTTTTAAATTTCGGTATTTCACAGTTTTGGTTTTAGAGTCGACGTCCAGATCGCGGTCTCGGGCCCGCGGGGTCCGGGGTCGCGACAATTTGTATTTTTTCTCTTAGTTCACCATAGCTAGGGTTCCCTTAAGGTTTATTAAAGTATTCATCCTTCTGCCTGCTTTATGCTTGATTAGTCATGTTCTGGGTAGATTTGAGTCCTTGAATAGCTCTATTCTTCCCAATCCCCCGCAATGTCCGGCACCTCAACCTTTATTAAAGGCCCTTTGTACGGCTTTTATAAAAGGAACAATAGGATATATAATAAATCTGACGGGGTATGTAAGATGCTGTCTTTACTGGAGACATTTTGCATCTAAATAGGACCCCTAGGGAAGATGTTAGGTATCCTTATGGGTTATTCTCCCCTAGATCCATAGATGGTGATTATGCCGATATGGTGATGATGAGTAACTTGACTAATGTCCTTGACCATATATTTTGGCACTATGTGAAGGATAAGTCTTTATTCCAGTCTCGTCTGGAGAGAAAAACCTCCTCGGTCCCAGTAGTTGATACGGGGGGGTTGTAAGTACCCCAATCTGAATTGAAACCAACTTAGAGGAACTCTTGGTATTGTTCAAGGATAAACTTGATAGACTAGGACCTCATTAGGACAAACCAAAAACTTTAGGACTGTTCTGGAATAAAAATTGGAAAAATCCAGAAGCTCGCCAGAGAGAACTGTACGGATGGTTTGGCCACGAGATAGCCCCAGCCGTACGGATGGTTTGGGTGCCATCAGTCCCTATAAATTAAGGCCCTTGCTGATCATTTCAAGGGGGAGAAAAATAGTTTTACACACTGAAACACTACTGGAATCACAACAGAAACACAAACACTTGAGTGAAAGAGAGGAAGATAGGCTAGAAACCCAAAATTGGTGAGGCCTCCTTCTCCCCATCTCCTCTTCATCTCTTCTATTTATCTTGTTTATACCATTATCTACTTGAATTATTAATTATTTCATTCCAAATCTTTACATTCATGTAATATTATCAATTGGAACCAAGTCATGAGATGATTCCATGGTGCCATCATGCTTTATGTGTGATTAAGGGTTACAAACCAAAGGATGATCATGTCTTGTTATGTTTATGCCATTTACTTTATGTTATTTATATTTATGTCATTTACATTTATGTCTTTACTTTTATGTCTTTACTTTTGGCTTGGTGATCCATTGCACATATGGAGAGAGCCCTTGTACATTTATATTATGTTTGTTCATTTATTGCCATAATGATCATGTTTGGGTGGTTAAGTCTCAATCTTTATCATCTAAACTTTGATTTAACCTTAATAATGTCAACTTTGGATGATAAAGACTCAATCTTTATACATTCAAAGGTTGATTTTGGTTGTCCCAAAGGTTTGTTTTGGATGAATCATCCATTTGGATGTTAAAGTCTCAATCTTTAACCATCCAAATGGTTATCTTGCCTCAAAGTCATGTGCATCACCTTTTGTATTTCTTTCCCCAATAATTGCCTTGATCATACCCAAATCATTGATTTTGGTGTCTAATATAATGATCAAAGTCATATGGATGTTGTTATGCATGTTTGTATACAATACAAATAAACTGGAAAAGTCACACTCTGTCCAGTTTCAGCAGAATTCTCTGTTTCTGCCTGGAACTGAACTGTTTCTGATAAATCTGCAAAATCCCCAGGATGACCATAACCAGCCGTACGGATAGTTTAGCCGAAGGGAAGTTTTTTCTGATTAAACACCATTCTATCAAAATCTTTGCAAATAAACCTTTTTTGTTAACTTTCTAATTGTTTTCTGTTAAAAGTCAGTTTCTCCCATTTTAAAACACACACACACACACTTGCACATTTTGGTCAACAAACTTAGGGAGACTCGGTTTTCTGAGGCGGATTGGGTGAACCGTGAAAAGTTCTTCCCAAGACGTAACCTGACCTCCGAACTCATTTTCTCTAACCATTTTTGTTAAATTGGGTTTAAAGTTAATTTAACGTGGCGACTCCGCTTTCTTTGAATATAAAGTTTCGTGTTTGATTCCCGTGGGGACATTTCCATTTCCCGCGGGTATCTTACATGGGTACACTGCCTTGTCTAGGCTGCAAGATGAGTCTAACCCCTCTATTTCTTCTACTGGTATGGCCGGGGAGAGTACATCTGAGAGAATTATAGATCGCTTGACACCGAAATCATCAGGCCGAGATGTGACCATGGTATTGGTTCTAACAAAATAGGTAAGAACAAGGGCAATTCGGGCCCTGTTGGTGATAAGCATCCCAAACCGGGTGATGAAATGGTTGAGGCCCTCTACTCCCGTTATGGCATAGATCGGGAGGAGTATTGTTTGTATTATAGTAAACCAGTCCCCCTAGATATTGAGGAGAAAATTCACAATTTCTACTATGACCAAGCCTTTGTTCCCTTCTTTTTTAAACAATTCCAACTAGGCTTAAGACTCCCACTTGATCCCTTCATCAACGAATTCCTTGAATCATGGGAAATAGTCCCGGCTCACATCGGGGCTAATGCTGTCAAGTACCTTACTAGCTTCATTGTACTGTGCCGCAGTCTGAATTTTGAGCCATGTATGTCAGCTTTTGACCACTTCTTTAATGTGAGTTTTAACTCTAAGACGCGAACAATAACCATCAAATCCGACCCAGTCAAGCCCAAAATTATTTCCTCCATATCTGGCACGGTTAGCAAAGCATCTGGGTGGAACAACCATATCATTAGGTTTGAATCTCATATCGTTTGGAAGTTTGCGGTCCCGTCTTTCTTGCCACATCGACCTGAAGAAGTCCACAGGCCAGACTGGAGTGAGGACTTGATTGCAAAACTTGAGGAGTTTGCGTCCCTCGGTACACTTGATTGGGACGAGTTAGAGAGGGATCCTCGATACTATGTACAGGCCGGGCTGATGAAGGGCCCTATTGACGGAGTTGCTCCCAAGGTTGAGGTGGCGAGGGGGAACAGGTTTCCAGACTTGATTGTTCATCCCAACTTTGTATTTAACCACGAATGTGTAAGATGCGAGGAGCAAGACAACATCTGTCTTAGGACCGCAAACAACATAGGCTGTAATTTTACTTCCCTAACTTGTATATTTTTCTACCTGTTAACTGCTCTATCCATCTCGATCTGATGTACTCATTTCTTTTGCAGTTTTAACTATGGAGCAGATTGAGGAGAACGAAAGGGAATTTATCGATCCAGTTGAGGCGGCCAGGATGAAGAAGCAAAGATCAAGGGCCTCGGCAATTGACAAACGTCATGTCGACATGGCATCCCAGTAGGTTTCGCTCCAAAACAAAGAAGATTATGCGGTCCCCTTGGCGGATCGAATTGTTGAAGAGGTACCTGGGAAAGGAAATGAAGACGCGGTGCATGAAGCCGAGGAGACTCTCCCCTCTAATAGCCAAAGCTAAAATCAGGACCAAGGCCAAAATGTCCACGTCGAGGTCGAGGTGGATCAGGGCGATGTCCACCGGCGCCAAAAGAGATCAAGGGGAGAGACAAAGGAGTCTCCGGGTCAGCCTCAGCCAAAAAGGACAACTCTGTCTACTCACGGTTCTACTTCAGCCTCGGTCTTGTCAGATGATGAGGTAAAACGTTTGGCGAACCAATTTGGTGAGGTTTCTATCATGTCAGGCATAGACGTGTCGGTCCGTTCTGGTCCTTCTTTAAAATTGGGCGGTCCAGTTATCAAACACGCCATGAATGCCGATACCATATCAAAGCTAGTGGTGGCTGACAAACCTTCTTTTCTCCAACATCTAAACCAGAAAGGGTTGATTCTTAGTGAGGTATCGTTTCAAGCCTCCTTGGTTCCATTTTACTTTCTCCAACATGATTACATCATGTTTCGCCAAGCCGTAGAGTCAGTTAAAAAAGCTAAAGCCGAGGTGGAGCAGCTCTGGGCCTCCAACAACGATCTGAAGGGCAAGATGCATGCTGTGGAAAAGGAGAAGGCTTTTACAGATGTGTTGCAGTGTCAGGCTGAGGCGTGGATGAAAGAAGCTGAGCTTATGGAAAATGCGGCGCAAGCCGAGGTGGCAGAGTTGAAGAAGTCTTTATTGATGTCCGAAGCTGATGTCGAGAAGGAGAAGAAACGGGTGGAGATCTCGGAAGCCGAGAAGACTATTGTTGAAGAGAGGTTTGCTTCCCTGGAGGACAGATATGCTCATCTTGAGGAGGATGCCTTGGCTAGGGAGAAAGCTGCTGTTGAAGCGTACAAGAATGGTCCCTAATTCAAGGCGGATGTGAGCGATGAGGTCGGCACGGTTTATAACGACGCCTGGTCAAACCTCACTCGGCTTCTACATATTGATCCTAATGTTACTGTTCCTCTTAAAAAATGTATCCGTCTCTTTCATCAAGACCCGTATAGTGTTGAAGCTAGGGCAGCCCATCCCTTGGTTCTCTTTTCTGAAGGTGGCCTCAAATCCATCCTTGCTCGAGATCGCATGGCTAAGAGGCCCGTCTGGGATCCTTCAGCTTTGGAGCCGAGGAACTTTGAGGAGCTTCTGGAAAAGGTTGAAGAGGAGGATAATTCTGGCCAAGAGTAGGATGCCACTATCTCGTTTCTGAATTCATTTTGTTGGTAAGGGCTTGTAAGGCCGGTTTTGCTGTCGATACAATTTACTTCTCGTTACTCTTGTTACTAGTATTTAAATGCCTTGGCCCAGTGTTTGTTTAGGAGTCATAAACACTTGGTATTCTTATCCCCGTTTTGAGGGTGCTTAGATAGACTTTACCCCGTTTTGGGATAGTTAACCTTTTGTTTGCACTTAACTGTCATGTAGCCAAGTGTGTCTTTTGATTTCATCAATCTTCATTAGGTTATCTCGGCTTTGAGATATCTAACTCGGTTTGTTGGATGAGAATTTTGTATAGCTAGTTCAAGACAAGTGTTTTAGGGCCGTGGTTTGTTTCCCGTTATAGGCCTTGATGAGCATCATGTGTTCGGTATAAATCTGAGTGGTCTAGTTGTCAGAACTAGGCTCAAATTGTCTTAAGGAGTTAGATGTCTTAATCTTAACTCAAGATGGGGACCAAGCATGTCAAGTATGCTGTATCCAGGCTAGTTATAGGAACTAGGCTTTCACTTGAGTTTACAAGTTTACCTTGGCTCAAATGTTTGGGAAGTCAGGCGTCAATTGCTCCAGACTTCGAATAGCGGTCTATCCGTTGTCAACTAATGCTTAGGTAGGGTTCTAGTGTTGTGTACTAGGAACATAAACTCAACGATGTAAAAGAAAAAGAAATTTCATTGATAAAATAAAACCAGAAGTATCAAAACTAGTAAAAACTAGAAAGCTAAAGACCAAAAAAGCTAACTATAGAAAAAAATAAAAGATAGGTAGGTCCCTTCCCGGATAACATGGGTGACGATATACGGGCCTTCCCAATTCAAAGAGAGCTTGTTCTGTTGAGCTTTCTTGTGTGTTGACTCAATCTTCCTCAGAACCCAGTCACCTACTTCAAAAACCCTTTTCTTCACTTTACTGTCATGGTAGGCCTTAGTCCTCTGCTTGTAATTGATCATTCTGAGCTGGGCTGCCAGTCTTTTTCATTAACCAGGTCAAGGTCTAGCAGTCAGTTATATTCGTTGAGGACTTCATCATAGTTGGTCACTCTGAAGGTAGGGAGTGCCATCTCGGTCAGGGCCATGGCTTCTGATCCATAAGTCAATGCGAAGGGTGTCTCCCCAGTTGGCCCCCGAGTGGTTGTACGAACTGCCCATAAAGCAAGGGGTAGGTCGTCCAGCCACTTTCCTTCACTTCCTTCCAGGTTCTTGATGAGGGCTGTCAAGATGAGTTTGTTCGCTGCTTCTGCTTGCCCATTACCCTGTGGATGGCTGACCTACGACTTTATATGCTTTACTCCAAGTCTGTTAAGTTCTTCAGTAAAAGCGTCCGAGAACTGCAGTCCGTTGTCGGTTACAATAGTATGCGGGACGCCAAACCGACACCATATGTAGTCATGAATAAAATTAATGTCGTTCTCCTCAGTAATTTTATCTAAAGCTCTGGACTCAACCCACTTGGTGAAATAGTTGACTGTTATAATTACGTACTTATTGCTTCCTTTGGACAAGGGAAAAGGACCTATTATGTCGACTACCCACATGTCGAATGGCCATGTCGGTATGATAAGGCTTTGTTCGACTGGCGGTATCTTAGGAAAATCTGAAAATCGTTGGCACTTGTCTCACTTACGCACATAGGCTTGAGCTTCTTCTCTTAAGTTTGGCCAGTAATACCCAAGTATTATTACCTTATCGGCTAGGTTCCTAGCTCCCGGGTGCCCTCCGCAGACCCCATTGTGCACCTCGGCTAGCAGGCTCTCCGTGTCTTTGGGTGAAACACATCTAAGGAGAGGCTTGGTGAATGATCTTCTGTATAGAATTCCGTTCCACACAATGAACCTGGTCGTCTTCCTTTTGTTCATCTTGGCCACCAACTCATCCTCAGGTAGCTTTCAATCTTCCAGATAGTCTTTGTAGTCGTCAATCCAGGTTCTTTCTCCATCCTTAATAACTAGGATCTCCATTCCCTCATAGGCGGGTTGGTCGGCATAAATGACTAAGGGATTGACTTCTGCTAGCCTTATTTCCCAGAACTCCAGATTTGTGGTCATGCTGAGGACGAGGTCCCTGTATTTAGTCATCATGTGATTCTATGTGTTGTATTCCCCTTTCACTTGGTTTACTACCAGCTGTGAGTCACTGTAAGCTGCCAACTTAGTGGCACCCATGAATTTTGCTTTCTCAATGCCCAAGATTAATGCTTCATACTGGGCCTGGTTGTTTGAGGCGGGGAATTTGAATCTGATGAAGTCACGTGCAACATGTTCACCACCTAGACTTGTCAAATACACTCCAGCCCCGCTTCTACCTTGCGTAGTTGACCAGTCTGTATAGAGGATCCAGCAATTCGTTGGCAATTCACCAAGGGGTTCTCTATCCATGGGGAACTTCCTCTTTCGAGATGTTAGCACGTGTTCTCTTGAAAAAGCGATTTCAACCAGGAAGTCCACTAGGGGTTGTGCAAGCAGCGTCTTTCTTGGCTGGTATGTGATGTCAAACTCGGTCAACTCAATGGACCAGTTGAGCAACCTGCTGGAACTATCCATCTTGTGGAGTATTTTCCTGAGGGGCGCATCGGTGTAGACCATAATAGGATGGGTGGAGAAGTATGCTCGTAATTTTTGGGCTGCTACTACCAGGGAAAATGCTATCTTCTCGGCATTGAAATATCTGGTCTCAACATCGTATAGTGCCTTGCTTACATAATATACCGGCTTCTGGACCCCGTTTTCTTCTCGAGCAAGTACTGCTGTTATAGCGCGATCGGTTACTGCTAGGAACACGTAAAGCGTTTCTCCCATAACTGGACTACTGAGTAGCGATCGGGATCCCAGGTATCCCTTCAACTGCTAGAATGAGGCTGAGCACTCTGGCGTCCAGGCAAAGTCTTTTGTTCCCTTTAAAGTTTTGAAGAAAGAGAGGGACTTCTCTGGTGATTTTGCAATGAATCTTCCCAAGGCGGCAACCCTTCCGTTCAATCTCTGGACTTCTTTGATACATGTCAGCTCCTTCATGTCTATTGAGCGTTTGGATTTTCTCTGGGTTGGCTTCAATGCCCCTCTGTGAAACCATGAATCCTAGAAATTTACCCACCGTGACTCCAAATACGCACTTGCTGGGGTTAAGCTTCATGTCGTTGGCTTTCAAATTCTCTATTGTATCCTTTAGGTCTGGGACATGGCTTCCTGTCTTGGACTTTATTACCATATCTTCAATGTAGGATTCCATGTTTCTTCCGATTTTTGACTTGAAGACCTTGTTGACCATCCTCTGGTACGTTGCTACAGCATTTTTGAGACGAATAGCATCATTTCGTAGCAGTAAAGTCCTCCTGCCGCTTAGAAGGCTGTCTTCTCAATGTCTTCCTCTATCATTTTGACTTGGTGATAGCCCGAGTAAGCGTCAAGGAAGCTAAGTGTTTGGTGTCCAGCGATGGAGTCTACCAGCTTATCAATCCTTGGGAGCAGATACTATCTTTGGGGCAGGCTTTATTGAGATCCGTGAAGTCCACACACATCCTCCATTTGCCATTCTGTTTCTTGACCATGACGACATTAGCCAACCATTCTGGGTAAGTTGCTGTTGGATTTCAACTATAACATGCGCAGCGGAATATAGCAATTAAAATTTTAAGAAACCCAAAGCCATGGATCCGTTCATATGATTAAATCAAATACAACATGATGAATAAAGGAAAAACTAACCCTTGATGGCTATCAAATTTTCTCTTGGTCTTTGGTGGAGATTTGAAGACTTGATCACGATCACAAAGCTTGAACACGAACTTTGAAGATGATGATTTTCACCCTCTAGCGGTATCCACACTTCGAACGAATATCAAAGGAGCTTCTTTGATCTTGGTTGCTAGACCAATATTATGAAACACACTTTCACAATTTAATAAAGAACTATATGGAATTTATTTGTGAATTATTTTGTTCCTCAATCAATGATATCTTAGAACAAAAAAAATCTCTCTCAAACTCTTTGAGACTCACAAAAGCACTTGTTAATATGGTCTGGCCGAATTGGGGTTTTATACACAATTAAGACCTATTCCAAATAGGTAACTTGTGCCAAAAACCATTCCTAATCAAATTAGGAAATTTCCAATCGGCATACCGGGCGCCCGCCTGGTACCACCCAGGCGCCCGCTTGTTTGGACAGAAAGTCCAATTCTTTTCCGGCTTGTTCAGGCGCCCGCCTGGTGCAACCCAAGCGCCCGCTTGGTTGACCAGGAGGCCCAGAACTTTCAGGAAATTCCTTGGAAGTCCTCCGACCCTAAATTCCAATACAGTCCTTTTATTTAAGATTCGTTCTATTGTGTGTGACCCTCTAGGATTATACTAAGTTGGCAATGGGGTCAAACATGATCCCATAAGATATGATTAGGTTCTAGCAAACCGTCATACCTACCCAAATAGCATAACTAGATACAAGTTCGCATTCCTTTAGAATATGTCACAATCCCTTTGTCCACGATGTCATTGAACACAAGTTATGGTCAAACAGTCAACTTGTTTTGTTCAATACTTTCTCGATTCCGAATATGTTGATAATTCAAATGCTATTGATCCAATCAATCCATTTGAGTTCGGCCGAACATTTCATCAACATCATTCCTTCGAGGGGCCCAAGCTTGACATCTTTCCGTGGAGGGACAAATCCATTTAGCTTATTATTCTTCCCAACGGGAATCCGATTATGCCAATCATACCCTTTATAACTACCGTGTTAAGGTAGCGTTTGAATATGTCAAACACAATGTTCATCAAGTGGAAGACTATAATAACTTCATGTCTAAGGATTCAAATGACATAACTAATATGAGATATATGTTCGACATAGACCATGACATAAATCTCATACAGCGGGTCATGTCCAGTACCTTGTTCCAAACAAGTACCCATAAATCTAACATGATCATCCCATGATCATTTAGCCTTTATACTAGTGATTTAACAAGTACTAGGGACGGGGATTATTATAAGTAAACATGAACAACAATAATAATCAAAACATCTCTTCATTGATATGAAATAAATGATAACAATTACAACGTTTATTAAACGTGCCTAGGGCACCACTACCAACAGTTGCTTCCCTTATGATGCCGGCCTTCAGTAGCTTCTCTACCTCTACTTCAATGGCTTTTTCTTTGTCTCTGGAGAAGACTCTTCGCATCTGTTTGACTGGCTTGAAAAACTTGTCCACTTCAAGTTTGTGGACAACAATGGCCTCTATGACCCCGACCATGTCCTTTACCTTCCACGCAAACACGTCCTGATTGTTTTTTAGTAGGGATATGATCTCTTCTCTCTCTTCTGGAGGGAGTTGCCTTCCAATCTTTATCTTTTGTTCAGGATAATCCGGGTTGGTCACGACCTCCTCTAATTGATCGACTAGTTTGAGCTCTGGTCCATCCCTGAATTCCAAGGTTTCTATGACGATTTGCTTAACTTTTTCCTTGTCTTTACCTTCCAAGATTAAATTCTCCAAGTCTAAGAGTCAGTCGACCTCGGTTTTGACGTGAGTAGTTTTGTGGCCCCCGAGCTTGGGATGAGAACGAGGGTCGAGTCACTCGGCTCGTCAGAAGCTGTATTCAGGGTAATAGAGCCCACACCCTCAAGCCCACGAGTCAACTCGGCATCTGCCATAGGGTCGTCATCGTCGAGTATTACCTATTCCTCTAGAACATCATCTGATTCCATAATTACACCGATGTTTGATGTCGAATTGGTAACCGTGGTCGTTCTAGAAAGAGTGACGTTCTTCTCTGGAGTATTAATCTCCATTCTATTCTTAGTCTTCCTAGACTTCATCACATGCTCCAAAAAATGTTTAGGGGCACCAGTACACATCCTATGCCTGCTGGGGTGGGGAACTTCACCCTTTGGTAAGGGAGGGAAGCAACCATTCCTAACTTTCCTTGGCTGGGGGAGCCTAGGATAGCATGATAGTCACTGTCCAAGTCCATGAAAATGAACGTAATTGTAGCCGAGGCCTTGTAGGGGTACTCTCCAACTTCCAATAGTAGGTCTACGGTCCCTTTTGCTTCTGCTTTGTGGTTTGTGAACCCTTCCAATCATCCATTATAAGGGGTCAACATGCTGTCTGGTAGCTCCATTTCCTTGAAAGTTCTGTAATAAAGCACGTCTTTAGCAACCCCTGAATCAATGAGGAGTCTTTCAGACTCACAATTGTCTATCCTTCCCTTGATTACTAGCGGTTGTTCCCTCATTACTTTGTTCCCGGCCAGTTCGTTAAGGGAAAAACTGATCACCTCTTCCCCTTTATGAATACAGGGGGAATGTGATATACCTTGCTAAGCTCATGAATTTGTTCTTTTAACCTGGTATTTGAGGGGATTTCTTCCTGTATGACCCCAATCAATTTTGCTCTGGGATGTGTATCTTCTCGTTCTTCCTCTTTCCCTTCTTCCCTTGGGCGCTTGTTGTATTTCTTTATGACATATCGGTCTAGCTTCCCTTGGTCGACCCATTTTTGTACTATCTTCTTCATAGCATAGCAATTTTCTGTTTCATGCCCGTTGTCTCTATGGTAGGCGCAGTATTTGCTAGTGTCTTTCGGATATTTGGGATTTTATCTGATGGGTTTGGGGTTGGGAAGATCTACCAAGTTCAATATTTCCAAGATGGGTTTTGTGAGGGGGGGGTGAAGATCTCTGTCCCTCTCGTTCTATTTTTCCCTCTGTTTCCACCTCCATTGGACCCTTGAACCGAGTCTCCAGTGAGCGGCTTGCTTTCATGATCTTGGTCTCTGTCCCCAAACTTCAATTTCTTTTTCTCCTCCGCAATGGCTGTCGCATAAGCCACATGGTATAATTATGACTTCGTATGAGGTTCCCTTATCTATAACTCATAAGTGAGGGCATCGGACCTTTGCCCATTGGTAAAACACACTCTTCAATAGAGTCGTCCAGGTTCCTGAATCTTTGAAAGAAATCCATGGTCGACTCGTTCTTACCTTGCACCATATTAGCCAAGTCGGAGAGGCTTTTCTTTCTTTCTTTCCCCAGCAGTGGAGAAGTACTCCAAAAATTTACTCTTTAACTTAGAAAAAGAGTCAATGCTTCCCTTTCCTAGATCCATGAACCAAGAACTAGCTGCTTTCGTCAATGTACTGGCAAAGGCTTTGCAAAGGACATTGTCTTGATTTGATACCAGCGCCATCATGCCTTTAAAAGCTTGAAGGTGATCCAAGGCATTGGAGTTGCCAGAGTACTTGTCTAGGTTGGGGAGCTTTAGTTGCGGATTAGGTGGAGAATCCCTTATCCATTGTACAAAAGGATGCATTGCGTCGTAGTCATTCCTAGGCCTTCTCTGCCCTTGATTCATCTCCACGTTCTCGAGCCTCTCTTTCAGATCCGTTAGTGTTAGATCACTGATTTGCGAACTGCGATGAGAGATCCTCTGTCTATCCCTTCCTTTGTCTCGACTTTTCCCAACAACTCGGCTTATTTCTGGATCATGGATAGTTCGTCTAGGAGGGGTGCGATGCGTCGGTGCCTGCTTCAATGGAGACCGACGTCAATCATCTTTTCCGTGTCTTTCCCCTAGAATTCTTACGTCTGGGGATTCGGCTTCTTCTTCCCTCCTCTGATTTATTTGATTTCTCAAATCTCTTCCTTCATGATTTATTGGGCCAAGTTGACCTTCAAGTCGGCTTGCTCGGTTTTCCTGGGGAGCATCACGTGGATCCTGATGACGTCGGCCATCAGCACGTGGGATTTCCCTATGGTTACTCCTATCATCATCGTGAGCTCCTCTAGTTCTGGAGGAGATGTTCCATGGAGTGCTTAGGGTCATATTCCAGGAGAGCTCTCTGAGCGTCATCCAATTGTTGGAGAGTCGTGAGATTTTATTGAAGCAATGCTCTTCAATCTAAAGGTTATGATCTATATGGACCAGCTTCACTATTTTGAGGTCGGGTAGTTGTTCTCCTCCGTCGTCCATAGATTTGTGTAACCTCAGCTAGAGGCCCTCTTGAACACGTATGCATACCGCCCCCATGTGGTTGAGGCAGAGGAGGAGGGAGCCCTTGAGTCAGAGCAACGTTATTGACCACGTTAGGTGGTGGCGGATTGAGATCGCCTTCAGGCGTAACACTTTCTTGTTGTCCATCGGCTGGTATTTCAGCCATTAGGATATTGTGGTTCATCTGGACAAAAAGTTCTCCGATCTAACGTTTCCCGGCAATGGAACCAAACTGATTCTGCCAAAAACGTACTGGATCAGCCTTGCGTCGAACGGTTCGGATAGTCCCAGCAAAGAGAAATCCTCAATCTGATCTACACACACGAAACAATAAACGTGAATTAGCTGGGGCTTCACCGATGAAGGCCCTCCGGCGTGAGAATAACAATACGCTTTGTATGAGATAAAACAAAACAGAAATCAATTGACTAGAGTAAGAGCCAAGAGAATTCGTTACCCATTTATCGTATGAGGACATGTTTATATAGGCGTAGGTGAATTAGTCATGACTTGTTAAGGAAGTCAGGGAGTCCGTATTGGTGTAGAACTCGAATATTTGGAAAGTTGAATCCTGATAAGGATTGTAGTCCTTGTTACCTTATAGAAGAGGTCTCCTTGTTAAGTAAGGATTCTCTGTAATTGTATATAACTTGAACTCTGCATGTAGACTCCTCTTTGTACTAGGAGAGTAAGTAGTTACTAACGTGTTGAGATGAGTCGGATTTCCTTATATATCCTGGCTCGTCATAGAGGCCGGGCTAGGTGCAACAGGATCATCACCTTTATTGTCTGTCCCGGCCTAGTCCAGGCCAGCTCACTTGGCTTGAATAATGCCGAGGTGGTTTAAGCGCATTGGGACGTAAGGTACGGGCCCTTATTGGATATAGGCCCAAAGTCCATGGAGCCTATCTGCCAAGTCGGTTTATGTCGTTCAAGCGTGCAAAGTCAAACTAATAAGCTTAAATCGGAACTGAATGAGTATTATTTTTGAGTTGGTCTTATTAAAAACATTTTTTAAGCTTAAAGAAAAACAATTTTTGTGCCGTTAACACTTAAACACACATATAATGCCTTCTCTCGCTCATTGCATTCCCTACACTAACATTGCCTTTTTTTTATACTAACGCTCACACTCTCTTACACTGACACTTAATAATACATGCATAACACTTTTTTACACCCTCAAAGACACATGCACTAGTTTACACTAACACTGAAACTTTTTACACCAACACTGGTAGTCTTTTATACTAATACTGACACTTGTTTTATACTTGCCCTTTAAAACACATGTACGACAACTTTTTAACACTAGCGCTGACACTTTTTTACATTTGCACTCGCACTCTTTCACACTTGCATTGACACTCAAATACAATTGCACTACCACTCTTTTAAACTAACGCTAACACTTTTTTACACTAATATTGATATTTTGTACACGTGCACTAACACTTAAATATACATGCTCTGACGCTCAAAACACATATAAATGGTCACTATTCAATTCAAATGCCCGCATTCTTTAATGCTGCTCCGGACATTCAATAACACTAGGGCTGTAAACGAGCCGAGCCGAGCGGAGCTTTGGAGTTTTGGGCTCGAGCTCGTTAACAAATTATCGAGCTCGAGCTTTTATCGAGCTCGAGCCCATTTTCCTTGTTCGAGCTCGACTCGAATCGAGTTTCGAGCTGCTCGCGAGCCGCTCGCGAGCTTTTCACGAGCTGTTCGAACTCGAGTCTTTACGAGCCGAGCTCGAGCTTAAGCATTTTTTTGAAAATTACGAAATCAAACGAGCTCGAGTTCGAGCCTTATCGATTTAGAGCCTTATGCTCGCGAGCTTTTCACGAGCTGTTCGAACTCGAGCCTTTACGAGCCAAGCTCGAGCTTAAACATTTTTCTGAAAATTATGAAATCAAACGAGCTCGTTCGAGCCTTATCGAGTTCGAGCCTTACCGAGCTCTGATAAGTATTCTCTGCATTTTGGACAAAAACACTATTTTTTTTAATTTTTTTTTCTCTTTTTTTAATCTCAAAATGTGTCTAATTTACAAGTGTAACCTCCTATTTACTTTTTTTTTTCTTTTTTTGAAAAACTCTTGTTCATTTAACTTCTCATATTATAAACGATTAATTGAATCGTATATATACCATCAGGTTGTAATATACTCCTTCTGTCCCAAATTTTATATTTACTTATCAAATTTACTTAAACTTCAACTAATATTTTACACTAAATTATTAATTCTCATAAAAAAATATAAAAATGGTTGTTAAATCATTAATAATTTACATAAAATATTAATCAAAATTCATATAGTTTGACTCTACATAACCAAAATTCAAATAGTTTTACTATTATAGTTAACTATTATAGTTACTATGGTAAATTTTTTTAAGAACAAATAGTTACTAAGGTAGTTAATAATTATAGTTAACTATTATATTTCACTATAAGTAGCTAACTATTATATTTAACTATTAATAGTTAACTATTTGTTTTAACAATTATATTTAAAAGTTAAGACCGATCGTATTTTAACGGTGAATTCATAACAATTTTTGAAATGCATAGGGATATGTAGGTTTTCATATTGTGGTCAACGTTTTATGGAGTTGACCATGAATGTCAAAGTCAGACAAACTTTCTGGTTAGTATATAGCATTTAAATGACGCTATTATACTTAGTCAACTGTAGTACAATGTTGTATATACATATAATGTATATGTATTCATTACAAAAGTAATAATGATGATTATTTAGTCGGGCTCGAGCTTAACAAGCCGAGCCGAGCTCGAGCCAAACGCAAACAAAATAACCCGTGTTAACGAGCTTATCGAGCCGAGCCCGAGCTCGAGTTGTGCGTGATTTAAACGAGCCGAACACGAGCCGAGCTCTAACGAGCCGAACACAAACCGAGCTCTAACGAGCCGAGCTCGAACAAAGCTCGTCGAACAAACGAGCCGAGCACGAGCCGGCTCGATAAAAATTCGAGCTCGAAAACTCGGTTCGAGCTCGAGCTCGAATAGCACTTCGAGCCCAGAGCCGAGCTCGAACGGGCTCGGTTCGTTTAACAGCCCTAAATAACACCAACCCAATACACAAAAGGGTAAATATAAAGTCACAAAAAAGTGCCACAAAATATGACTTATAAAATGATGTGTCAAAATTTTATTGGTGTTTTTATTAGAGTGTGTCGGGTCCACAATCGATGTAACCAATAATATATCGCCACCTCACTTTGTATTCTTCATTTTGTAAACTTCTTTTGTGCTCTAGCATTGATTGCCCTACACAAAATTGCCAAGTAGACTAAGCTGTCACTTGTTAATACGTAGATTGACATTTATTAACAAATACACTGGCCCCTCCTAAATCAAAAACCTTCTTCGATTTCTTCAAAGTGAACTCGAAATCTCAGTTTATATATTATAATGAAATCGAGTAAATTCCTACTTATAATTGAAATAGCTGATGTACTTTCATTCTTCTTGCTGAAAGTAAATTCCCGTCTATATTTCAAGTGTTGATTGTTTCAGGACCTATATTGACTCTTTACTGTTGATTTATTTGTATGTGAAAATAAATTACTCTTATACTTCATGATGTATAAGAGGTGAATTGGTCTTATCTTAATTTTTGTTTAATTTAATTATCTTAATGAAAATATAAAATTTGTTATTAATCTCTTATTAGTAATATTATCAGTAACAAGTTTAATATTTTCATTATTTTTCAAAGTCCTTTCATACTAACATAAGAAAAGAGGGAACAGACATTTTGGGACAAAGGGAGTATGATGGAAATGTTATTTTCTCCATTTTACGAGAGCGGTTCCAAATCCTTAAAAAAAAAAAAAAAAAAAAAAAAAACTCACCCCGAAGAGTAAGGTAGTGTTTTGTATTGTTTTGGAATGTCCACTGCAAAACCCTGTCAACGTCAAATATATATATACTATATATTTGCCATATTGCATAAAACTTTAACCATAAACCAAGGTCGCATAGACGTGGCCAATTTAAACCGGTAACCGGCTAACCGTCGGTTATCAACCGGCCAAAACCGGGTCAAAACCGCCAACCGGTTAACCGGTAACCGTCTCAACCGTGAACCGCCGGTTAGCCGATCCGGTTAAGGTTAATGATTTTCAAAACCGGTCAACCGCCGGTTACTAACCGGTTATTAACCGTATTCAAAAACCGGCGGTTATAACCGCCTAACGGCTATTTTTTGAATTTTACACCAGCCCCCCCCCCCAGATCTGACACACGTGCACTGTCCAAAAACCGGCTAGTTTTCAAACTAGTCGTTAGTTTCCGTTAAGTTGCGGCCATAAATGAAAAAAAAATGTGAAAAATTCTTACCTATAAATACCCCTCCCTCCTAGAATTTTATTTCCACACCTTCTCTCTACTCTTTCTCTCTCTACTAATTCCTAAGTCTCTCACACTCTCATTCATTTCCAGTTAGTTTGCAAAATTTTAGTCAATTTTCTAACAATTTCCAGTTAGTTTTCTAACAAAATCACTTTTCTATTTTTTTTCTTAAAATTCCAGTCACTTTTTTAACCATTTCCAGTCAGTTTCCAAACATTTTCCAGTTAATTTTCAGAATTCCAGTCAGTTTTTTGATGTTTTGAAGTTAGTTTTTTAACAAAATCTGTGTTTTTCATCATTTTCAGTCAGTTTTTTTGCGATTTCCAGTCAATTTTTTAACAAAAAGGGCCTCATCTCGAAGGAGCGGCAAGGAACATGTTGATTCTTCCTCCCTTAACCGAGATTTTGAGCAACATTTGGACGAAAGTGAGCAACATGTTGAAGAAAATGTTGTTCAAAGTGGTAAGGGCGACCGAGGTCGAGCTCGGGGCGTGGGAAGAGGTGGTCGGGGACAATGTCAAGAACGAGAATCCAAATCCGACACTTTTACGATCCATTTCCAAAAAGTACAACTTAACCCGGATGAATTTATACATTTTCGAGCGGCATGCAACTATTGTAGCAAAACTTACTCGTTCACAAAAGGTGGAGGGCATGGAACATTGAACTTCCACATGAGAACAACACATCCCGAGAAACTTGGGATTGAGAGTGATCAAAACTCAATTACAATTTGCTCAACCTAACACCCAAGGTACGTCTTCGGTCTTATTTAAGTTTAATAATGTCGTTTATAGTAGGGATGGCCAAACCGGACCGGAACCGAAAAAACCGTAACCGCCATGGACCGCCACGAAAACCGTAACCGTTTTGGATAAGGGCCGGTTAAGGTTCAACCCCCAAAAAAACCGTGAACCAGAACCGTCTGAACCGTTAGTAAAACCATCAAAATCATGAGATTTCTAACAGTTTCATCAGAATTAACCGTTACTAATGGAAGGTTGACAAGAAAAGTTGTGTTTTAACTGATTTTTTAGCCAAATTCAGTCAATGAAAATAATAAAAATTTGGTTGTCCCCCTCATTGTAAATTTGCCTTTAATTAATAAAATTTAAAGGGTACCAGTCCCTTTTTTCTTTTATATACTATCATTTATTTTATTTTTTTCTATGTTTGTTTTTTCAATATAATGTTGATTTAGCTTCTTTAGAAAAAAAAATCACTTATGAAATAATTTTTAAGTTGTTTATTCATTATTGTATGATAAAAAAAGGGTTAATGACAATTTAGACCCTGAAGTACCATACCACCCTTCCAATCGAGCTCCGGATGTCTTTTTTCGCCAGATCGGACCCTGGGGTAATTCATTTTCGCCAGTTAGGGTCTTTTTTACGGAATTCGTTAGAAACTCAGTTAAAAGGCATGTGCCATGCACGTGACTAACGGAAATGGGTAGTTTGTAGTTGATATTTCATTTAAGGGGCTTAGTGAAAATTCCAAACTTATCAGGGCTGAAATCAAAACAATTATCAATTTTTTTTATTTGAGCAAAAAACAAATATCAAAATATTAAATAAAACCATACAATATAATTTTATTATCATTACTTTCATCAATTTTTTAAACTTACCAAATTTTGATTTTTTTGTTTTAAAAAACCATTTATTGATTTTGTTAAACCAATAAATTTTCTTTTCGAGCATTCACTACTTATATATTTTATCTTATATAAATAATCATTTTCTTTCAAGACAAAATGAAAAATTAACTATTTTATTTTCCTTTTTATTACTTCTTAATTACTCTCTACTTCCCAAAATAATTTTTATTTGGGTATTATTATTTTTTTGGCTCGTTTGATAGACCGGTATGTATAAGCATTACTCCCTTATCTTATAAATGTATAAATATTTTTTGACAAACAGTTGGCATATTTAATGTATAAGTTTTTTTTGCTAATGAATTACAAAACAAAAATTAAATCTACAATTTGAAATTTATTTAATGCAAAAATATCACTATTTTTTTTAATATATTAAAATTTAAAAGTAAATAAAATTTATCTTACTAATTAGAGCCAAACTACATTTACCCCTTTAAGGTAGGAAAATATCAAAGAAAATAAAAAAATCAATGTACCAAAATCAATACAAAAGAAAGGAAAAGAAAAAAGGGAAAAAATAGTAAAAAGAAAATAAAAAAAATAAACAAAAACCCAATCAACCCAGATATCTCCTTCGTTTCCTGTAGCCCTCCGTCGATTGCGTTATCACCAACACCTCCCGCCCCTCCCTCAGCTGTAGCCCCCACTTCAACTCCCCCCCCCCCCCCCCCCCTCTTCACCTCCTACCTCACCTCCCCTTCCCATCTATTATGGTCAAGAATCAAGATCCATCCCCCCCTCTCCACCCTTTCCTCACTCCACCGTCGTCCAAATACGCCGTTGAATCCAACCCTCTTTGAGGCAACTACAGCAGATTGAAGACTTGAAGAACTTAGATATGAGTTTTTTGTTTTATCTTGATCTATGATTTTAGAATATTATCGTTAATTGAGTTTGTATAAAATCGTTGATTTTATTATTTTTTATTTTTTATTTTTGCATTTTCATGATTTTGTTTTAGCATTTTCTTGAATCATACACTGTTTCCAGCCCTCCATTATTTCTATTCTTCTGTGATGGCGGTTATGGTACCTTGACTGTGGCTATGGTGGACTTCGGTGGGTGAGAGAAATGTCAACTCCATTTGTTTTAATCAACCCCCAACCACCGTTTCTAGCCCTCCATTGCTTTTATTGTTTGAATTGAGAAAAAAATGAAGTGAATAGGCTTAATTTGGTGTATACTTTTGTTCATGGTGGTTGAACGGCGGCAAGCAACGGCGGCATGAAGGAGGTGCTGGTTGTTTTGTGTGGTGGTGAGTGGTTGTGCAAAAGGTTGATGATGGAGAAAATCTCCCTCTAATTAAATTAACCTAGCAAGTGTACTAGTTACCGATGTAGTAGTATGCACAAGCAAGGGCCGAATCCACAGAGACTAGATTGGAAAACAAGAATTTTTAAAAGCAGAAAAGTAAATAGTGGGGTTTTGGTTTTTTATTAATTTAACTACTAAAACAATAAATTAAATTAAACTAAGAAACAAATAGAAACAAGATTAACGAATAGATTCACGAATTGGGTTCACAAATACTTTCACTCTATGCTATGCTCCTAATGAAAAGATCAATCTCTTTCTTGGGTTCGTTCACAAAAGTAAGAATTGGGACGGTGAGGTGGCCGGATTGCAATCTATTTCTCTCTAACTAATCACACTTCGCAAATCAAGTCCATGTAATTGTTTAAAGAGTTATTACGTTCTAAAGAACAGATAAACATATACCCACTTGATTTCTATCACGGCATCAAATAGATATATTAATCAAAATAGTGGTCAATGTATCAATGCCCGAGTCACTGTAACAATAGATACCCAGAAATTCTAAAGCCAATTTATATCTTAACATATAACTGAAACTAAAGAATTTAGAATGAAGAATATTTTGATAAACAAGAATAAGAAAGAATGGAAGAATTAAATCTATAGCATAGAGATCAAGTATTGTTACTACCAATTCATGAATCTAAAAAATTAGCTACTAATAAAAATAAAATCAAGAACAAGAAAAATAATAAAGAACATCAAAACCTGGGATTAAATTGATGAAATCTTGATTACAATCCTTGAATCTTGAATAAAAGTATGTACAAAGTATGACTAATATAAATTGGATGGAGTGTTATATTTATACTAGGGCTAAGGAGGTGTAAAAATAGGAAAAACCTTAGGATTCCTTGTTGAAAAAGGATAAATAAAGTGCTGGTGACCGGAATTCCCCAGGAGCCCTTGGTATTTTTGAGTTTTCCAGAAAAGTTCTTGAAAAATTCCCCAAATGTCCTCCAAAAATTCCAGAAAAGCCCTTGGAATTTTGGAAATTACTAAAAAGCCCACAATATTTTAGAAATTCCTCTAAGGTCCCTGGCCAATTCCCCTATGGTCCCTCGCAGGAACGCGCGCTCGGTCCGGATTGGTGCGTGCGCCCTCTTTGTTCAGAAGGTCTGGAGGTCTGATCTGGTGTGGGTGCGCGCGCCATAAGTTTGGTCTGCGTGCGCACCTTTTGCTTCGCGGCTTGTACATTTTACGCGCAATCTTCCGGAGGTCATAACTTCTTCATACAAACTCCGATTTGGATGTGTAAACTATCATTGGAAAGCTCTTTTCGAGTAATATCCAATGGCATTGATTAATCAGTGGTCATATCTCTTTATCTTTATGTTCTGGTCTGTTCTTTATCCGTCTTTTTCGCACTTTAACGTACATGAATCCATGCCTTCTTTTGCTCCTTCCCTATACTCATACACACTCCAAAAACCATCAAAATACCCAAGGTTGAGCATCTAATAAGTCATAGAAGTATATAATTTGGATGGGTAAAAAACTCATCCATCAAATACCCCAAACTTATCTTTTACTCGTCCTCGAGTAAAACAAAACAAATATAATACTATAAAACTACAAAAACTAAAAAAACTAAAAAAAAAAAAAAAAAAAACAAATATTTTTTGATGTTCTCAATACATATGGAAGTCGTTAGCCAAAAGTATCAGGGTCCTCACACAAGTGCCATTAAATAGGTACCATTGAAAAACCAAATTGCAATACATACACACTACTAACTCGTTTGATTTTCCACCGCAGCATGATAGGATGAGTGATGTTGGTGATCAATGCGACCAAAATAAGATTAGCTTATGGGATCACTTAAGTTAATCCTCTTATTCCACAAATGATGATGATGATACACGCTAACCCAATCAAGGACACTCATAATCATGTATACACAGTTGTCAACCCGGTTACCGATATTGAAAGAAAATATGGCATAAAGTTTAAGCACAACAAACGTGCAAGGCTAGGTTCACGGTTACAAATGAAGGTAAGGACATATTGTTGGGTTTCGTAGTAACATGCGCAGCGGAATATAGCATTTAAAATTTTAAAAACCCCAAAGCCCATAGATCCGTTCATATGATTAAATCAAATACAATAACATGAATATAGGATAAAACTAACCCTTGATGGCTATTAAATTTTCTCTTGGTCTTTGGTGGAGATTTGAAGACTTGATCACGATCACAAAGCTTGAACACGAACTTTGAAGATGATGATTTTCACCCTCTAGCGGTATCCACACTTCGAACGAATATCAAAGGAACTTCTTTGATCTTGGTTGCTAGACCAAATTGTGAAACACGTTTTCACAATGGATTTGAACTATATGGAATTTTCTCTCTTGTGTGTTATTTTGTTCTTTGACCAAGGATGTCTTAGAACAATGTAAAACCTCTCTCAAACTCTTTGGAGACTCACAAAAGGCTATCACTGAAGTTCTGGCCGAACTCATCCTTTTATACACAAGCAAGACCTATTCCAAATAGGAATCTTGTGTCAAAAGACATTCCAAATCGAATTAGGAAAGTGCCAGCCGACAGTACTGTGCGGCCGCCCAGAATACACTGTGCGGTCGTACATTTATCTGAAACAAACTGGTACAAATCTGAGCTAAGTGTGCGGCCGCCCAGTCCACACTGTGCGGTCGCCCACTTCCCCAGAATGTCCAAAATTTCCAAAATTCCAATTTAGTCCTTTTAAAGATTCGTTCTATTGTGTGTGACCCTCTAGGATTATACTAAGTTGGCAATGGGTTCAAACATGAAACCATAAGATATGATTAGGTTCTAGCTAAACGTCATACCTACCCAAATAGTATAACTAGATACAAGTTCGCATTCCTTTAGAATATGTCATAATCCCTTTTGTCCTCGACGTCATTGAACACAAATCATGGTCAAACAGTCAACTTGTTTTGTTCAATACTTTATCGATTCCGAATATGTTGATAATCCAAATGCCATTGATCCAATCAATTCATTTGAGTCCGGCGAACATTTCATCAACACCATTCCTACGAGAGGCCCAAGCTTGACATCTCTCCGAAGAGGGACAAATCCATTTAGCTTATTATTCTTCCCTACGTGAATCCGATTATGCCAATCATACCCTTTATAACTTCCCGGTTAAAGGTAGCATTTGAATATGTCAAACATAATGTTCATCAAGTGGAAGACTATAATAACTTCATGTCTAAGGATTCAAATGACATAACTAATATGAGATATATGTTCGACATAGACCATGACATAAATCTCATACAGCGGGTCATGTCCAGTACCTTGTTCCAAACAAGTACCCATAAATCTAACATGATCATCGCATGATCATTTAGCCTTTATACTAGTGCTTAACAAGTACTAGGGACGGAGATTATTATAAGTAAACATGAACAATAATAATAATCAAAACATCTCTTTATTGATATGAAATAAATGATAACAATTACAACGTTTATTAAACGTGCCTAGGGCACCACTACCAACAATCTCCCACTTGCCCTAGGCCCAATCTCCCATGTATCTAATACCCATGGACCTAACATGACCATCATGTTTAGCTTGTGGAAGTCCCTTTGTCAGCGGGTCCGCAACATTGTCATCAGTAGGTACTCTGCATATATTTACGTCTCCCCTATCAACGATCTCTCGAATGATATGAAAACGCCTAAGTATATGTTTGGATTTCTGATGTGCTCTTGGTTCCTTTGCTTGAGCAATAGAACCATTATTGTCGCAATAAGGTCTATTGGATTAGCAATACTAGGAACCACTTCAAGTTCAGTTATGAACTTCTTAATCCAAACAGCTTCCTTTGCAGCATCCGATGCAGCAATATACTCAGCTTCTGTTGTAGAATCAGCGGTTGTACTTTGCTTGGAACTCTTCCAGCTTACAGCTCCACCATTTAACATAAACACAAAACCCGATTGCTATCGGCTATCATCTTTGTCGGTTTGAAAGCTTGCATCCGTGTAAGCATTTACAAAGAGATCATCTTCCATTCCTCCATAGACCAAAAACGAGTCTTTAGTTCTTCTCAAGTACTTAAGAATCGCTTTTACAGCTATCGGTGATTTTCCCCAGGGTCGGATTGGTATCTACTTGTCATGCTCAAAGCATAAGATACATCCGGCCTAGTACAAATCATGGCATACATGATGGACCCAATTGCCGAAGCATATGGAACATCATTCATTTTCTCACGCTCATCGTTTGTCTTAGGACATTGAGTCTTGCTTAGAGAAACTCCATGTAACACGGGCAAGGTGCCTCTCTTAGAATTTTCCATACGGAATCTTTTAATGACCTTGTCAATGTATGTACTTTGGCTTAAACTAAGTAGCCTCCTTGATCTATCTTTATAGATCTTAATGCCAAGAATATATGCGGCTTCACCATATCTTTCATTGCAAAACACTTTCCTAACCAAGTCTTCACAGACTGAAGTGTAGGAATGTCGTTTCCAATGAGCAATATGTCATCCACGTATAAAACAAGGAATAGCACTATGCTCCCACAAATCTTCTTGTATACACAAGGCTCATCTTCGTTCTTGATGAAACCAAACTCTTTGACCGATTCATCAAAACGGAGATTCCAACTCCTAGAAGCTTGCTTCAATCCATAGATGGATATCTGCAACTTGCATACCTTAGAATCTTGTTCAAAACCTTCTGGTTGTGTCATATACACATCCTCTTGGAGTTTTCCATTCAGGAAAGCGGTTTTGACGTCCATCTGCCATATTTCATAGTCATGATATGCGGCAATGGCAAGCAAAATTCTTATAGACTTGATCATTGCTACGGGTGAAAAGGTCTCATCATAGTCAATACCATGAACTTGCCTATAATCTTTTGCTACAAGTCTAGCTTTGTAAGTATGCACCTTCCCATCCATGTCAGTCTCTTCTTGAAGACCCATTTGCATCCTATGGTTTTTACACCTTCGGGTGCATCAATCAAATTCCAAACTTGATTGTCTTGCATGGATTGCAATTCGGATTCCATGGCTCCAAGCCACTTGTCCGAATCAGGAGAGACATCGCCTCTTGGTAGGTTAACGGTTCATCATTCTCAATGATTTCTACCTCATTACTATCCGTTACGAGAAATCCATATCTCTCAGGCTCGGATCGTAACCTACTAGATCTGCGAGTTGCTTGCGTATTTTGAACAGGTTCCACAACTCTTTGTGGTTGGTTCAATGTTATTTTCTGGGTCTTGAATTTCTTCAAGATTTATTTTACTCCCACTGATTTCTTTGGAGAGAAACTCTTTCTCTAGAAAGACACCAGTTCGGGCAACAAACACTTTGTTGTCCTCGCGGTTGTAAAAGTAATATCCTCTAGTTTCCTTAGGATATCCCACGAAAATACATTTATCAGATTTGTGTACAAGTTTGTCTGAGACAAGTCTTTTGACAAAAGCTTCACAACCCCAAATCTTCATGAAAGACAGACAGGGCTTCTTTCCGCTCCACATCTCATATGGAGTCTTTTGAACCGATTTAGTTGGAACACGATTTAGTGTGAAAGCAGCGGTTTCTAGGGCGTAACCCCAAAAGGATATTGGAAGATCAACTTGACTCATCATTGATCGAACCATGTCTAACAAAGTCCGATTCCTCCTCTCGGACACACCATTCCATTGTGGTGTTCCAGGTGGAGTCAATTGTGAAACTATTCCACAATTCTTTAGATGATCATCAAATTCTTGACTTAAGTATTCTCCACCTCGATCTGATCGAAGTGCTTTTATACTTTTGCCAAGTTGTTTTTCTACTTCATTTTGAAATATTCTAAATATCTCAAATGCTTCACTTTTATGTTCCATTAGGTAAACATACCCAAATCTACTATAATCATCAGTGAAGGTTATGAAGTATTGAAATCCTCCACTAGCATTGCTACTTAATGGTCTGCATACATCGGAATGTATCAACCCCAATAAGTCGCTTGCCCTTTCACCCAACTTGGTAAAAGGTGTCTTAGTCATTTTTCCAAGAAGACACGACTCACAAGTATCATATGACTCGAGGTCACATGAACCTAAAAGTCCGTCCCCATGGAGTTTTGAGATACGCTTCTCATTAATATGACCAAGACGGCAATGCCATAAATAGGTATGATTTACATCATTAGGTTTAGATTTCTTATTTACATGATAGACATTGTCATTATTTTCATTCTTGACATCCAAGATATAAAGGCCATTAAATGAATTAGGAATACCATAAAGCACATCATTTAAATAATAGAAAATTTCTTATTCTCAATAAGAAACTTAAAACCTTCATTATCCAAACAAGAAATTGAAATAATATTTCTGCTTAAATCCGGAACATAATAACAATTGTTCAAAACAAGAATTAATCCGGAAGGTAAAGTGACTTCATAAGTCCCTACGGCTAATGCAGCAACTCTTGCTCCATTCCCCACACGTAGATCTACTTCACCTTCTTTAAGCAGTCTCCTATTCTTTAGTCCCTGCACATTTAGACAAATGTGAGAACCACATCCGGTATCCAATACCCAAGAATCAGTGGTAGAAAGGAGAATATCTATCATATAGATACCTGAAGTCGACGCAGCCTTGCTGCTCTTCTTCTTCTTTTGCTCTTCCAAGAAAGCCTTGCAATTACGTTTCCAATGACCAATTTCTTGACAATGGAAACAGATTGCATCCTTTTGTGAATCGGGTTTTGCCTCAGAAGCCTTGGCAACCTTTGCCTTGCTTATTTTGGGTTTGATAACTTTCTTACCCTTTCCTTTGGCATTAGCCTTCTTCCCATCATGAATCAAGAGCACGGGAGAACCTTTCTCCACAATTTCATCTCTGCAGTTTTGAGCATCCCATGCAACTCAGAGAGATTCTTATCCATTCCATGCATGTTATAATTCAATACAAACTGATTATAACTTTTAGGCAGTGAATTAAGAATGAGATCCGTGGCTAGCTCCAATGGGATTGGATAGCCAAGTTTTTCAAGGTGCTCTACATAACCTTTCATTTTAAGAAAGTGAGGACTCACTTGTTGCCCTTCATTCATTTTACAAGTAGTGAATGCAACAATGGTCTTGTACCTCTCTTGCCTAGCTTGCTCTTGAAACATGGTTCTCAACTCCACGCCTATCTCATAGGCTTCCAAATGTTCCAAACTTTGTTGGAGTTTTGAACACATAGCAGCAAGCATGAGACAACTTACATCTCTAGAATCATTACGATGTTTCTTGTAATTGTCTCTTTCTACCCTAGGGGCAGTAGGCGGTGGTTCAGCGGGGAGAGGCCCATCGAGAATGTACAACTTATCTTCTTGCCTAAGAACAATTCTTATGCTACGGATCAAATCCATAAAGTTGGTACCATTCTCTTCGAGCTTATCCTTCTCAAGGATCGATCGCAACGACATTGATTGAGTGTTATTAGTCATTATCTACAAATATGCAAAATTTCCAAAATTTAATAAGTACCAATTTTTTATTAAAGAAATAAATAATGTATTTTTCAAATGAAAATACTCCCATTAAATTATATAACCTTCATATACATCCAATGCATAATATAATTTAATTGGGCTAAGATCCAACTTTAATTTAACTTTTGAGTCCACGGAGGCGGACCGCTCAAAACTAAATTAATTAGGTAGACAATCATGTCAATCATATCCCATATGATTCTTAGATCCTTTTATGAGATTCTTTGAAAAATCCAATTTCAAAAAGCATGTTTAATCTCATCTTTTGCCTAGGCCCAAAACTGTTTTGACGCCTAATTAAGTCCAACCATTTTAAACGCATAGGAACCATTCAATTTAATGCACCTTGCGGAGGCAAGCCCACATTAAATTAATGAACCTCATCTTGCTCATACATGAATAAGATTAATGCACCTCGCGGAGGCGAACCCACATCAAGATTACCCATGCATAAACAAGTGTTTTAATCATGGCATGGCAAAGAAGGACTTAAAACTTTATTTGAAGGTTCATCACATATAGCATATAACACATTTATGAGCACATAATATAAACATGTTACACATCAAGTTTAGCCACTAAATTAATCTCCATTAATTTAAGCATGATATTTATGTGTCATTAGTTTCTCTATAATTATGAGGATGAGACTATTTCAACTTTGGTTATTATCTCCAAATCAAGACAACAAGAAGTGCGGTCGAACTAAGCCATTAGGCAACCACAATCCCGCACTAATTCAAGAAACCAAGAAAGTAGTCCATGTGGCAGAAACTAAGCAATAGATGGTCTCGATGAACGTAGGCCAATTGCATTCACAATTCCACATGGATCTCCAATCATTGAATCAAGAACTTTGTTTCTCAATTTTAGCAATTATGAACTCTTCATAATTCTAACTTCATTTTATCTTTGAAACTTTGATTGTGATCAAGTTTGGGAAACACAATCTCGATGAACGCAGATTATCCATCCAAACCTTGAACCAATCTTAAAATCACAAGACTAAAACAAATAGGAAAATCAAACCCCAAAATCCACACACAAACCAACTACCCAAAACCCATTCCAGATCAGCAAGTCTGGACTGGTTCTGTTACTGGTTTTGTTGAATTTTTCGAAAAATTCCAGATTCTGTTTTTGACCAAAATCAGACCTTCTGATCCCTTTGTGCGGCCGCCCAAAAAGATCTGTGCGGTCGCCCAAAAAATGTGCGGCCGCCCAGAATCTTCTGTGCGGTCGCCCATGGCCATCAGAAGGTGCAGAATTTTCAAGTTCGAAAATTTTGTCTCAAAATCGTTTTCCCCGATTATTAAAACTTTGATCCAATCAAAAATTAATAATCAACAATTCTGAATCCATCATAATTTATTTATTGCGATTGAATCGTGCAATTAAAGTTGCAAAACAATAAACCACATAAAATCACATAACACATAAACGTCATATATTCCAATATTCACATCATGCAAGGCACATAAACAATTTATATACACATAACATGATCTAGGTATTGAAATAATCAACATGAACGGGGCTCTGATACCACTGTTGGGTTTCGTAGTAACATGCGCAGCGGAATATAGCATTTAAAATTTTTAAAACCCCAAAGCCCATAGATCCGTTCATATGATTAAATCAAATACAATAACATGAATATAGGATAAAACTAACCCTTGATGGCTATTAAATTTTCTCTTGGTCTTTGGTGGAGATTTGAAGACTTGATCACGATCACAAAGCTTGAACACGAACTTTGAAGATGATGATTTTCACCCTCTAGCGGTATCCACACTTCGAACGAATATCAAAGGAACTTCTTTAATCTTGGTTGCTAGACCAAATTGTGAAACACGTTTTCACAATGAATTTGAACTATATGGAATTTTCTCTCTTGTGTATTATTTTGTTCTTTGACCAAGGATGTCTTAGAACAAAGTAAAACCTCTCTCAAACTCTTTGGAGACTCACAAAAGGCTATCACTGAAGTTCTGGCCGAACTCATCCTTTTATACACAAGCAAGACCTATTCCAAATAGGAATCTTGTGTCAAAAGACATTCCAAATCGAATTAGGAAAGTGCCAGCCGACAGTACTGTGCGGCCGTCCAGAATACACTGTGCGGTCGCACATTTATCTGAAACAAACTGGTACAAATCTGAGCTAAGTGTGCGGCCGCCCAGTCCACACTGTGCGGTCGCCCACTTCCCCAGAATGTCCAGAATTTCCAAAATTCCAATTTAGTCCTTTTAAAGATTCGTTCTATTGTGTGTGACCCTCTAGGATTATACTAAGTTGGCAATGGGTTCAAACATGAAACCATAAGATATGATTAGGTTCTAGCAAACCGTCATACCTACCCAAATAGTATAACTAGATACAAGTTCGCATTCCTTTAGAATATGTCATAATCCCTTTTGTCCTCGACGTCATTGAACACAAGTCATGGTCAAACAGTCAACTTGTTTTGTTCAATACTTTATCGATTCCGAATATGTTGATAATCCAAATGCCATTGATCCAATCAATTCATTTGAGTCAGGCCGAACATTTCATCAACACCATTCCTACGAGAGGCCCAAGCTTGACATCTCTACGAAGAGGGACAAATCCATTTAGCTTATTATTCTTCCCTACGTGAATCCGATTATGCCAATCATACCCTTTATAACTTCCCGGTTAAAGGTAGCGTTTGAATATGTCAAACATAATGTTCATCAAGTGGAAGACTATAATAACTTCATGTCTAAGGATTCAAATGAAATAACTAATATGAAATATATGTTCGACATAGACCATGACATAAATCTCATACAGCGGGTCATGTCCAGTACCTTGTTCCAAACAAGTACCCATAAATCTAACATGATCATCGCATGATCATTTAGCCTTTATACTAGTGCTTAACAAGTACTAGGGACGGAGATTATTATAAGTAAACATGAACAATAATAATAATCAAAACATCTCTTTATTGATATGAAATAAATGATAACAATTACAACGTTTATTAAACGTGCCTAGGGCACCACTACCAACACATATGAATAAGAAAGTGGACTAAGAAGTCTTCTACAATATGTATATCCTCACAATATGATAAACTCTCCGCTCACCAAATTCCCACACTGTCTCACCCCCAAACTTGAACTTTTATATAATTACCTGGGGTGAGACGCAATTCCCTATTTTCTGCGGCCTTTTCAAAATCATCACTTCAATACATTAAAGGAACAAGTTTTTTCTGTTTTTTTTTTTATATACTTACACAAGACAAATGTGTACTTATTTAACCACTTTGCACACTCCTCAATGATCACTTTTTTTTTTTTGCTTGCCCCTTCCTTTCATTACATATACCCATTTCATAACTTTGGCCATAAACCATAATTTCCCAAATCATTCTCCCAATTTCTAACCATAAATTCCCATCATTCCCTAATCCACTTCCTCGTCAAGGTGGGTATAACCTATTCTTAGTGCAAAATGGTAGGAAATCGGGTATCAAAAGAAGGTGAACAGCGGTTTTTAATGTGCCATTCTTTCATCCATTACTAGGCTCAAACGGGTGTTCTAGCGATGATTTTATTTAAGTGACTAGATAGACAAAATAAGGCCAAGAAAAGGGTTGAGAAAGAAATGCCATAAATACCGAATAACCTATTGACTTGTTATTGACAACCATGCAACAATGTTCTAGGGTCTCCGAACATACACCAAGTGATCCCATAAATTATTCTTATTTTGATAACATGATCATGAAAGTAATGTAAGTGAGAGGTGGTGCAATCATGCCTTTGGTAGTGTTAATGCAGTCCCAACTCTAGGTTAAACAATAGCACCCATAATGGCTAATAAAAACAAACCCTCTGATCATCACCGACCATGGCCAACATCCCAAAATATAAAGAGAACAAAATTTTTAAAATTTTTCTATTTTTTTAGGGTGACAACTATATACACTCCCCTATAAACCCACAAACTCGGAGAGATGCCTACCCCCAAACTCAAAACATACTATGTCCTCATAGCATAAGGAACTAAAACATGCTTTGGGTTCAAAGGATGGCAAGACACAACAAAACAATAAAATGAAAGCAAAATAAATGTTACCTAGTTGGGTTTCCTCCCAACAAGCGCATTTGGTTAAGGTCGTTAGCCCGACCGTTGCCCGGTTTGGATTTCACCTTTCTTCCTTTGGCCCACTTTGCATTCTCGCGGGTCTTCACCTTCAGATCGATCCCCATATATAATCCCTTTTTTATTTCATTGTTTAGCACCAAAGGGAATAACTTAGGATTACATCGCTTAGGCTCCACTTGTGGCTTCTCACCACCTTTTTCATCATCACAAGATGGATGTGGTACCATGATGATGATCAAGTTTTCATTGGGATCACTACGGGTAGTCTCATTCGCATTATGAACCTCCTCACTATCCCTCTTCTCATCACCATATAAAGCAAACTCAATCTCCTCAATGGTTATATCATGCCATGTTTTCTCTACCGTTTTTGTTTCCTTCACATCCTCTGTACAACCACTCGCATCATCAAAAGAGGAACCATCTTTAGAGTCAAATTGGAGATTTCATAGACAAAATTCTCCTTTGCATCTTCCAAAGGTTTCTCTTCGAGTGACTGATCCGTAGCGGAAACATTAGAGATTTCATAGACAAAATTCTCTTCAGCGTCCTCCACGGTTTGCTCTCCATATTGTGGTGGTGGTTTAAAATATGGCTCAAAAAATGAGTCATAGACACACTCTTCCCCATCAACATTTAGATACCAAACCAGGGTTGAAGGTTGCTCTTCCGCTTGAGTCTGTATAGAAGTAGTATCCGGCTCACGGTTCCTCAACATCTCTGACATTGTGATCATGTGTTCCTCCATCCTTTCCATAGTCTCCTTCAATGCTTGTTTTAGAGGTTGTGGAGGTATTGGGGCACAGTATGTTGGCGCTTGATTATTCCAAGTCATGTTTGAATGATTTTCCCACCCTTGACTATAAGAGTATGGGGGAGGATCATATTGTGGTTGCCATGTCTCGAAATAATTTCTTGTTTGAACCTGTGGATAATACTCAGAAAAATATGTCCTAAACGGACACTGATTAGTAGTATGGGAATAAAATCCACAATTCAGACACGACTCATACATGTTGTACTGGTTCATTCTATTAGTCTTTGAGTATACAATAAATAAATAAATACTAAAAAAAACTAACTAAAAAAAAATAAGAAAAACAAAAGAAACTATTTACACTACCTAAACAAACTTGTTAACCTAATCAAGTCACCGGCAACGGCGCCAAAAACTTGATGGAGAAAATCTCCCTCTAATTAAATTAACCTAGCAAGTGTACTAGTTACCGATGTAGTAGTATGCACAAGCAAGGGTCGAATCCACAGAGACTAGATTGGAAAACAAGAATGTTTTAAAACAGAAAAGTAAATAGTGGGGTTTTGGTTTTTTATTAATTTAACTACTAAAACAATAAATTAAATTAAACTAAGAAACAAATAGAAGCAAGATTAACGAATAGATTCACGAATTGGGTTCACAAATACTTTCACTCTATGCTATGCTCCTAATGAAAAGATCAATCTCTTTCTTGGTTCGTTCACAAAAGTAAGAATTGGGACGGTGAGGCGGCCGGATTGCAATCTATTTCTCTCTAACTAATCACACTTCGCAAATCAAGTCCATGTAATTGTTTAAAGAGTTATTACGTTCTAAAGAACAGATAAACCTATACCCACTTGATTTCTATCACGGCATCAAATAGATATATTAATCAAAATAGTGGTGAATGTATCAATGCCCGAGTCACTGTAACAATAGATACCCAGAAATTCTAAAGCCAATTTATATCTTAACATATAACTGAAACTAAAGAAATTTAGAATGAAGAATATTTTGATAAACAAGAATAAGAAATAATGGAAGAATTAAATCTATAGCATAGAGATCAAGTATTGTTACTACCAATTCATGAATCTAAGAAATTAGCTACTAATAAGAATAAAATCAAGAACAAGAAAAATAATAAAGAACATCAAAACCTGGGATTAAATTGATGAAATCTTGATTACAATCCTTGAATCTTGAATAAAAGTATGTACAAAGTATAATTAAAATAAATTGGATGGAGTGTTATATTTATACTAGGGCTAAGGAGGTCTAAAAATAGGAAAAAACCCTAGGATTCCTTGTTGACAAAGGATAAATAAAGTGCTGGTGGCCGGAATTCCCCAGGAGCCCTTGGTATTTTTGAGTTTTCCAGAAAAGTCCTTGAAAAATTCCCCAAAGGTCCTCCAAAAATTCCAGAAAAGCCCTTGGAATTTTGGAAATTACTGAAAAGCCCACAATATTTTGGAAATTCCTCTAAGGTCCCTGGCCAAATTCCCCTATGGTCCCTCGCAGGAGCGCGCGCTCGGCCTGGATTGGTGCGTGCGCCCTCTTTGTCCCGAAGGTCTGGAGGTCTGATCTGGTGTGGGTGCGCGCGCCCTAATTTTGGTGTGCGTGCGCACCTTTTGCTTCGCGGCTTGTACATTTTACGCGCAATCATCCGGAGGTCATAACTTCTTCATACGAACTTCGATTTGGACGTGTAAACTATCGTTGGAAAGCTCTTTTCGAATAATATCCAATGGCATTGATTAATAAGTGGTAACATCTCTTTATCTTTATGTTCTGGTCCGTTCTTTATCCATCTTTTTCGCACTTTAACGTACATGAATCCATGCATTCTTTTGCTCCTTCCCTATACTCATAAACACTCCAAAAACCATAAAAACACCCAAGTTTGAGCATCTAATAAGTCATAGAAGTATATGATTTGGATGGGTAAAAAACTCATCCATCAGTTAAAGATGAAGGGATATACATATTTACATTTTGACCCTTTATATATTGTTTTAATTAATTAAGTTTCAAGAATTTCACTAAAGCTCTTAATAACTAATATAAATTACAAATTCATCCATTTTGTCAATCACGTGCATGGCACATGTTACATAACTGACTTTTCTAACGAATTCCGTCAAAAAGGCCCTAACTGGCGAAAATGAATTACCCCAGGGTCCGATCTGGCGAAAAAAGACATCCGGGACTCGATTGGAAGGGTGGTTTGGTACTTCAGGGTCTAAATTGTCATTAACCCTAAAAAAAAATGGTGCCACGGAACCGGACCGAAACCGGAATCGGATTGTGACAACCGGAACCGGTGTAACCAAGGGCCGGTTAAGGTTCACATAAAACCCGAACTGGAACCGGCATTGGTCATCCCTAGTTTATAGGAAAGAATTGTGCAAATTTGTGTGTGTTAAATGGCTTCCTTTTAACTTTGCGGGTGATGATTTTTTTGAAAGGTTTATTAGACTTTCTTTAAATCTCGCCGCCTCCAAAGTACCACGTACTACTCTCGTACGCGATATTAAAAAGGTGATTTTGGAATATAAAAAAATTTTAATTGATGTTTTAACAAAATTAGATCAAAGAGTTTCAATTTGTGCCGATGGTTGGAGTGATCATTGGCAAAGAAATAGTTATTTGGGTGTTACATGCCATTGGATAGATAATTCATAGACTATTTTGAACCACCTCATTCAGCGGAAAATATTTGTAGAAAGTTGTACGCCATTATGGCAAAGTATGGTCTTTTGCAAAAAAATATTTAGTATTTCATTCGACAACGCTAGTACTAATACCGCTAGTATACCGGAGTTGATGCAAATTTGTCAACCGTCACTTGGGGGTAAGTATTTTCATAATAGATGTTTATGTCATATAATAAATTTATCTGTTAAAGATGGTTTGGATGCGTTAGAGCAATATGTTAAACCTATTAGAGATGGTCTTTATTTTATTGCCAAAAAAAATAAAATTACAAGAAAATGGATAAAATATGTACAAAGGGTCTTCCCGAAAAATATTTTTCTATGGATGTTCCGACTAGGTGGAATTCTACCTATAAAATGTTAATTGATGGTTTTGAGTATAAAGAGCATCTCATGGATTTTTTTTCTTACTATAGGCTATGACATTTCTTTATTTGCTTATCAATGGAACGCTTGCACTAATTTATGTCAATTATTAAAGATTTTCAATACCGCTACTTTGGCTTTGTCGGGAGTTTATTATCCAACTTCCGTTTTGGTACTTGAGCAATGTGTTGCAATAGTTCGAAGATTTAAAAATTTACAAAAGTGAAACATTTTAAGCCTAAGCATTGTTTCCATGAGGGAAAAGTGGTTCAAATATTTTGATACTACTCCGTTTCTATATTTGGTTGCAAAGTTGTGGGATCCCCGTGTTAAATTGAAAGATATAGTGAGCATAATAACGTTTTATTATGAGAATTTATACCCCAATGGGGACGGATTCTACGAAAGCTCGGCGATTATTGTTGAAAATACAAAACATGATTTGTTGACTCTTTATAATGAGTATAATGCAATTTATGGAAATCCTTCTCAATATGTCTCAAATCCTAATGAAGATATCGGTATTTCTACACAAGATGAGGAGGAGGATGATCCATATAGTGTTTTTAATGAGTTATATTCCCCAAAACGTCCTAGAATGGCTTCTTCTTCTACCTCTAGCATTCCCTACGAGTTAGAAGCATATTTCTCTACTCGACATGAAGTTGTACAAAACACTTCAAATCCAACTACTTTTGATATTTTGAGGTGGTGGTCACAAAGGCAAGAAACTAATCATATACTCTCTTTAATTGCAAAAGAAGTCTTAGCTTCTCCCGCTTCAACCGTGGCGGTCGAATAGGCATTTAGTGTGGGAGGAAATGTTTTTGAAAGAGTATGAAATACTCTTATATTTATTTTACGTATCTTTGTGATTCTGATAATAATTATTGTATATAATTAGTTTAGAGTTTATTTAATTTAGGAATTAGTTGTAATTATTTAGGAATAGTTTATATTAGGATTATTTATTTTAGTTAAGATTTATTTCACTAAGTTAAGATTTATTTCACAAACCTACTAATGTTTATCTTTGGTAAGTTAGGGTTTTGTGTTATAGGTAAGGAAGGACTCTCAAAAGGAAAGGTTGATTGGTTGCTTGAAGATCTTGTGATATTTGAAGTAGCGGCCAAGAAACCCTATATAAAGAAGCCGTCGTATTCCTTTGCTGATTACGGATTTTGTGTTTTTATTCTCCAAAGTCAGAAGCTTAGAAGAGTCCTTTGTTTCTTAGAAGTTCTTCCAAAAAGACTTCTAAGTGTTTGAGTGTTTAGTGAGTTCTAGTGATCTAGAATAGTTTGATCTTTTTATTGTTTTGTTTCTTTCATTCATCTTGTATTCTGCAAGATCGTTTTCATATATGAAAGTTTTCCAGCAATGTATTTCTTGCTGAAGTGTTTAATTTATTTCGTTTTAATTCCACTGCATTATTCTCTGCTCGTCGTGTCAACTGACAGGACAACTGTCTTGACAACTGTAAGCACAGTTGTACTCACAGTTGGTAGGTTCCCAGAAAACAGTCATAGCCGCATAATTTCTTTCAATTGGCACCAGAGCCTTGTCTCGACATACTAGATCGATCTTTGAAAGTGGTCATTATGGACTGTATTCATACTCGTAATAAGCCGCCTACTCTAGATGGTTCAAACTATACCATTTGGAAGGCAAAGATGACTATGTACATCAAAAACATAGATCATCGTGCTTGGGTCAGCATTCTAGTGGGATATAAATCCCCTACCATGGAAGTGGCTGATCCAAAAGCTAAAGCTTCTGTGTCTGACGAAGAAAAGAAAGAAAAAAAAATTATTCCAAAACCCGAGCAAGATTGGAATGCGGAGGAAATTGCCCTTGCAAATTTCAATGCAAAGGCAATGGCCGCCATTTCTGATCACGTTGATTTTAATCTGTATCGGTTGTTCGCAAACCATACAGTGGCCAAAAATGCTTGGGACATTTTGCAACTCCAATGTAAAGGGTCCGATAGTGTTAAACAAACTAAGTTAAGAAGGTTGATGACAGAGTCTGAGAATTTGAGAATGGGAGAAGATGAGACAATTCAAAATTATTCTGCTAAATTAATGGACATTTCAAATGAATCCTTCGCATTAGGGAATCCATATCCAATGCAAGGTTGGTTAGTAAAGTTTTAAGAACTCTCCCAGAAAAATTTAACATCAAAATCTCTGTCATTGAAGAAACTTGTGATACTCGGACCGTCTTGAAAATGTTCTAAGTATTCTAACTACTTTTGAATTGAACCTTGAAGTGAAAAAAACTAGCAAAGTAAATTCAATTGCTCTTGCTAGTGCTCTTAATGTGTCCGAAGATCTTGTAGAATTATCAAAGGATATTGATGATTCAAACTTAGAGGAAGATGAATGTGACTTGATCTCAAAAAAATTCAACAAAATGTTGAACAAAAAACGTCAACAAAGGCTTCCCAATAAGGGTATTGCTTCCTCCCCTAAGATTGAATCATTCAAGAAAGAAACAAGTAAGAACAAACATTTTTCTGAAAACAAGAAAAACAATTGAGAATGTTCAATGTAGGGCATGTCAAGGATACGGGCACTACGCCAATGAGTGTGCTAACACACTTAAAAAGAGAGGGATGAGCTTTTCTGCAACCTTAAGTGATTCGGATGATGACGATCAGACAGCAAACCTGTCATTTTTACGATCATCACAATCCTCCCTCTCTGATAGTGAATCTGACAGTGAAGATGAACAGTCAACTATCATCACAACTGTCAGCTCAAATGGTACTAATGTGTATACCTGTTTTAACTCCACTTCTGCAGGTGAATCTGAAGAATCCTCACAGGAAGAATAGGATAGTGCCACGTATGAGGACCTCCACAATACATACGTTGAGTTGTTTGCAGAATGGTCCAAACGAATGGATCAACTCAAGGAGTTCAAGAAGGTAAATGAAAAACTCACCTCTGACAATCTGAAATTAAAAGCAGAGAATGAGAGGTTGTCGAGTGAAAGTGATACTCAAAAGGACTCCATAGCTAGGTTAGAAGTCATGCTTACCAAAAAGGACAATGAGTGTGAGAAATATAAAAGCAATCTTGAAAAAAAAACCATTACACTCAATAAACTTAACAATGGCAAGGCTAAATTGGAAGAGGTTCTGAACATGGGGAACCAAGGAAAATCAGGTTTAGGCTATGGAGATCCAGTATATGGTAAGGAAGGTGAGGGAACTTCGAAAAACAATGAGAGATTTAATGCTAATCACGTATCTCCTCACAAAAACAGAAGAAATAGAAAAAGGAGATACATGTGTCACCATTGTTTTGCCCCTGGACATATACGTCCATTTTGTTACAAGTTGAAACATGAACTTGGCTTGGAGAAGAACAGCGGCCACTTGACAAGGCAACTGTGGGCACAGTTGGAGTCACAACTGCCCAGTCAACAGCAGTCTGCTCCAAAAGCCACATGGGTAAGAAAGGACACTCTAAAGTGTCAACTGGTGTTTACCTCCTTGAAGAGCAGTGTGGAAGGAGCCTGGTACTTTGACAGTGGCTGCTCCCGCCATATGACTTGCTCACTTGAGCATTTCAAAGACTATGAAGCATTTAAAGGTGGAAAAGTCGATTTTGGTAGAGGTGCTCAAGGTGAGGTAATTGGCAATGGTACTCTGAATGTTAATGGTTTCCCTAACGTGCATAATGTATTGCATGTTGATGGGTTAAAGGCAAACCTAATTAGCATAAGCCAATTGTGTGATGATGATCTACACGTCAAGTTTGATAAGAAGATTTATGAGGTCTTCGATGATTCAAATAGATGTGTTTTGAAAGGTGTAAGATCCTCTAATCATTGTTACAAGTTGGTTGAAAATAATTCATGTTTTAACCCAATTTTTGATAATGCTCCTGATCTTATTGTCAATTGTGTTGAGGATGATGTTTCATGTTGCACTTGGGAGCATGAAAGGATTAATGATGAATCTGAACCTAAATCCACGACAGAATCTGCAGATGCACCAACTGTGAGGACAACTGACGGTCAAAATGAACAGTCAACTGACATGGCAGATGGTCAGACCACAGCTGATTCTGGTTCAGATTCTGAAATCGTTGAAGATCAGGTAAGCAGAGGCAATGATGCTACAGCAAGGTTACAGGGAGATCATCCCACTTCCCAGGTCATTGGGGGAGTGGATGAAGGAATAAAAACAAGAGGGAAACGAATAAATTACCGGGAATTAGCCGGTTTGGTATGCATGCAATCGGCGTACCATCAGGTAAGCTCTTGTTGTTTCTTTGCTAATTTTAAGCATGAGGATGAGTCAGAAACTTTAAAAGTTAATAATTGGACCAATGTCATGCAAGAGGAAGTGGTAAATTTTAAAAGGAAAGATGTTAGGTTCTTGGTTAGTAGGCCATCTAATACTGAATATATGGGAGTTGTTACGTGTTGTACTCAATTGTTGAGGTTGAACCAGATAATAAAGGATTATGGTCTTAAAAGTAAAACTTTGACTGTATTTTGTGATAGCTTAAGCTCCCAAAATATTGCCAAGAATCCGGTACAACATTTCCTAACGAAGCACATAGATATTAGGCATCATTTTATTAGAGATCTCGTTTAACAAAAAATCATTATTCTTGAACATGTAAGCACAACGGATCAACTTGCTGATATCTTTACCAAGGCTTTGGATTTCGAGAGATTCTCTCTCAGACTGTGTGATACCAGTTGTGCAGACAACTGACTACATAACTGTATAATTGTATATTACAGTTCACACTAATTTATAAAAAATAAAAAAAATAAAAAATAATAATAATAATAATGTAGATTGCATCCATCTTTGCACGATTGTCTCTTGTGACCACTTGGTCTCCTTCAGTTCCTTGACTCCAAGCTTTGACCCTTGAATGTGAGACCCTTCTTAACCTGATAATGAAAATTGTCTTGTTAATTCCTTCGTGTTGTTTATCATGGAGTGGGCACTCAATCTAAGGTTACGGGAAAAACAAGCTGCCTCCAATCTTTGAAGTTACTACTCATGTAGGCAATGTGATGACGTGTATTCATACATAACTTGAGAATCAGTGTAACACTGTATTGTGAGAGTGAAAAGCTCCTCCCCGTAACTGATTCATAAGTCATAAGCCTTCAAAGGGAGTGTTCTAGAGGCTGCATGATTGAAGGTGAATCTCATTGAATTCTTGTGAGTTGAAACCGAGTCATGAACTGAGTTGACCATTCTATGTCACACCTAAATTGAGACAATCTTCACTTGTGTGTTTAGGCATAATTTTTCTAAGTTTTTTTCTCTCCTTGGTATTTCCATCGGCAAATTGAATTGTTGTTCTTATGAGTTAAAGATTGATGCTTTTCATGTGATTAACGATAATCTAATGACGTGATGTTCAAGTATCATTGTGCAGTTGGTGGAAATTGTGATACATTGTGGATAAATGGATTCAGTTGAATTTGGCAAGTTCTAATTTTGGGACGGACAATTTATCACAAAACATGGGAAAAGTTTGAATTTTAAAATCAAAATCCTTATTTGTTTTGGAATTTAAATGGGTACTCAAGTTCTTAGGAAGAATCTCTGTCCTCCCTTGATATTTCTCTATGTCGAATCTGGTTTTGAATTATGGTTTAATATATCTCCTTTCTCATGTTTTCTAGCTTCATTTCTCTCATCTCATCTTGTTCCTATTCTGCAAATGCTCTCTTTCTAACATTTTTGCAGAAATATCTGAGAATTCGAGAGAGACTCTGAGTGATTGTGACACAAAATGATTGTTTGCCACTGCTCTGATCAAGCTCAGGCATTTTTGTTGTTAAGCATCCAGCTGGTGCTAAACAACTTGTTCGTGCAACTGTGCGGACAACTGGACAGTCAACTGTACATACAGTCAACTGGTAAGTCATCTGGTAAGTCTGCAGAACTCGCTGGTCTATAAAGGTTTGCTGCGATGTGAGTTGAGATTGATGATGCTCTTAGAGGTATCTTTGTTGGGGAGATTTAAATTTAGGAGAAATTTTCTTTCTTTGAGTTTGATGGTTCTTCTCAAAAAGGGGGAAAAAGATGTGGTCTTCATAATCAAGGGGAGAAAGATGTGTTCTAAAGTGGTATTTAGGTGGAGTAGAATCCATTGTACAAATTCAGGAGGAGAGATTAGTGTTTTGGATGTTTTGATCAGAACCACAAAGATAGGGGAAGATTGAAAGAGTATGAAATACTCTTATATTTATTTTATGTATCTTTGTGATTCTGATAATAATTACTGTATATAATTAGTTTAGAGTTTATTTAATTTAGGAATTAGTTGTAATTATTTAGGAATAGTTTATATTAGGATTATTTATTTTAGTTAAGATTTATTTCACTAAGTTAAGATTTATTTCACAAACCTACTAATGTTTATCTTTGGTAAGTTAGGGTTTTGTGTTATAGGTAAGGAAGGACTCTCAAAAGGAAAGGTTGATTGGTTGCTTGAAGATCTTGTGATATTTGAAGTAGCGGCCAAGAAACCCTATATAAAGAAGCCGTCGTATTCCTTTGCTGATTACGGATTCTGTGTTTTTATTCTCCAAAGTCAGAAGCTTAGAAGAGTCCTTTGTTTCTTAGAAGTTCTTCCAAAAAGACTTCTAAGTGTTTGAGTGTTTAGTGAGTTCTAGTGATCTAGAATAGTTTGATCTTTTTATTGTTTTGTTTCTTTCATTCATCTTGTATTCTGCAAGATCGTTTTCATATATGAAAGTTTTCCAGCAAGGTATTTCTTGCTGAAGTGTTTAATTTATTTCGTTTTAATTCCGCTGCATTATTCTCTGTTCGTCGTGTCAACTGACAGGACAACTGTCTTGACAACTGTGAGCACAGTTGTACTCACAGTTGGTCGGTTCCCAGAAAACAGTCCTAGCCGCATAATTTCTTTCAGTTTTGGATTCAAGACGTTCCCAACTAACGGTTGAAAATTTGGAAAATCAACTATTACTTGGTGATTGGGTTAGAGCGAAAAAGAGAGAGCAAGATATGCCTTATGAAGAGGATTTAATAATCCACAATACCAATACGACTTGGAAGACTCTACGGGAAGTTCGGAAGGGGACGAAAATTAGATAGTTTTTATTTTAATTTTTAGAATATGTTTATTTTTATTTCATTGTAATAGTTTAGTTGAGGTAAGGCTCCATTTTTCCCCCCTTAATTATAAAAGGGCAAGGATTTTTGTCCCCCTCTTTGTAATTTTAATTTTAATTAATACTCCCTCCGTCCCAGAGTGAGTCTCATTTTCCTTTTTTATCCGTCCCAGAGTAAGAGTCTCATTCCTAAAATGGCAAAAAAATCTTTACTATGCACCCCACTCATTCTCTCATATTTTACTTTTATACTCACAACACCAATCAATTCACTATTCTCTCCCACTCATTCTCTCTCATACATTACTTTTACACTCACAACATTTACATCACATCCAATATTTTTTAATAAGCGTGCAAATGAGGGGTGGGACTCTAACTCCGGGAAGGGAGTATAATTTAAGGGTACCGTCCCTTTTTTTTTTTTCTTAAAAAAATTATGTTATACATTTTAACTTAAATAAAAATTATTGAAGCAAATGAAGTGTTTTTTTTTTTATAAAAAAAAAAAAAAAAAAAAAAAAAACACTTTTTAAAAAAATGAAGTGTAAACTGGAAAAAAAAATGTAACCGGGTTAACCTTAGTAGCCGGTTAGGTTACGGTTAACAAAACCGGTTTTCTCTAACCACCGGTTAACCGGCTATGGCCACCTCTGAGGTCGCACTAACACATACTCCCTCCGTCCCAAAATGATCTTCCTACTGGGCATTTTTTATTGTCCCAAAAAATTCTTCCTATTTCTAGAATTTAGGCTTAAAGAGCATAAACAAAACATAACTAGTAAAACAAGCACACACTATAAATAGTTGCCTAAGATGCACTTTGCACGCCTAATAATAACTCATAATAGCCTTCATTCTCACAAGCCATAACCCCAATTATTCATCATACATATTTATTATTATGTGGAAAGATAGAGAAGCACTACTGAAAACAAAATCACTCCAGATTATTGCAATAACAAACCAACAGTACCTAATTATAGTTACGCTGCGTTGACGGCAATTTTCATTCCAGATTGACAGTGGCCGGGGAAATTGCAAATGAAGAAATTCAGTCCCCTCACCAGCTTGATCTGGTCTTTCCCCGATTGGAACGTTCTAGAACCTCTTGGGGTGCTGCAGCTGTCATACCCGCCTTTGTTCACCGCCACCACGTTGTGTACTCTAGGATTGTAGCTGAACACTTCATTCAAACAACAAAAGTGTTAGAAGCATGCATATTAAACACCCCCTTAATCGGGTATTTAATTAATAAAGATCCTGGGCCATTCTTCTGACAATTGGTTCATTGAACCTTTATTACTACCTCCGTCCTTAAATAAATGTCCAAAAAAGAGCGACTAGTTTTGCATTGCAAATATAGAGCGACTAGTGAAGTCTTCTTTTTTGGGGGGAAAAAAACATTTAGGGACAGTTTTTTTACAAAAAAGACATTCATTGTGGACAAACAATATCTTGAAAAATGGACATTAATTTAGGGACGCGGAGCTTACCGTTCATAATTGGCGCTTTGATTATGACAAGTGTATAATTCAAATTCCTATAGGAAACAGTCTCACTGCTTGTTCAGTGTCAAATCCTTCATGGCGCTTTGATTATGACAAGTCCAACTTAAATTTTAAGCATTCTAGTAAAATCATTCTAAGTTGAACAACTGTAACTATATCGAGAACTAGTAAAATTGATACAATTACTAGTACACAACTGAAGCCTAACTACTGGTATGATACAGCTATATGTGGACTACAACATGAATTAGTAAAATAAATGCAATCATAACAACTGTGAAATGACGTCAATTTTGCTAATTATGCACAGAAAACTTGGATATAGGAGTATATATTCTCAGTTATTTTCTAAAATGACTGTCATTTTTAATAAGGCAGACTGAGAACGGTGTGTTAATTCAATTTTGGCATTGAAAAGTGTTAAATTTAAAATGCTGTCCATGTGACTGTGGACCTAGTAACTAAAAAGAAAAGGGTTAGGGATAAAATGGTAAAACTGAAAAGGAAAACTAGGTGAAGGAGACATTTCATACCAAGTGTGTCACCGGCCCTGAAGCGCTTCCCTTTGGGCCACCCGACGGTGTTGAAGGTCCAACCTCCGCCACCTCCGACAGTGTAAGTCGCTGCCTGAGCCATTTCACAATGAAGCACCATCACCACCAAGCACAGCATCATCACTGCCGCAACTGCACTGCCTCTTCCCTGTGACATCCTTGCAAGTAGGTAAAAAAAAAAAAAGAGTGCGTGTTTTCCAGTGTGTGTGTTTTTTAGAGGGGGATGAAGTTTGATAAATATCCAAATTGACAAAGGGCCCATTTATAGTAAAGGGAGTGGCATGGCAACGGACCAGATGTTTGAAAAAAAGAAAAATCAACAGACATTTTAGAACTTACTTTTTTATAGTCCCTCTGTCCAGTCTCTTTCAAAATTAATGTCGCATTTCTTCTAATAATAAGTGTAATTTCACCATTGTACATACCATATACAAGTAAAACAATGTTGACAAATCAACTTTGCTACTCCCTCCGTCCCATAGTATATGTCCACCTTTCTTTTTTAGTCTGTCCCAGAGTATATACTCCCTCCGTCCCATTTCAAATTGCAAAAGTTGCCAAAAAGGGTGTCCCAACTAAAATTGCAAAATCCAAAAATGGCAAGTTTTAACCCACTTGCACACTCACATCCACTAACCCACTTACTATTCTCTACCCCACTTTCTCTCTCCCACTCAACTATCAACACTCACAACACATCACCTTTTTCACTTTTTCCCTTAATCCCCGTGCCAACCTAGTATTTGCAATTTGAAACGGGACGGAGGGAGTATGTTCACTTCCAAAAATGGCAAAGAATTTTTACTATTCCTCTCACTCATTTTCTCTCCTACTTTACTTTTAAACTCACAACACCAATCAACTTAATATTCCCTCTCATTCATTCTCTCTCATACTTTACTTTTATACTCACAACACTTACATCACTTCCACCATTTTTTAATCTCCGTGTAAATGGGATGATGAACATATACTCTGGGATGGAAGGAGTATTTATTTTGGGATAGAGGGAGTTATTTACTGTGTATCTGAAAAGCATGTGCCTGGGGACAGGATGAGCAGGAAGGGTGGGACTAGGTGCTTGAGAGTTGATGACTAGTAAGGGTGGGACTAGGTGCTTAAGAGTTGATGACTAGTGTATGAGATAGGGCTGGTAAAATTTGTGAATCTGTATCAACCAACTTGTGTATCAACCGTACTAATTATAATTGGTACGGCCAAATCGGTATACCGACATTGTTGGTAAGTACTACCGTACCAATTATGGATAATTGGTTGGTACACGGTGCTAATATTTGATGTTGGTATACCAAGTACCAATTGTAATTTTTAATAATATTAAAAATACTATTATGTATTAAAAAATAAAGTATCTTTTAATATTCTATCCCTATTCTATTCCCGAAATAAAGTTGAATGCAAAATTTCTTTCAAAGATAATTTGTATGTTTATAAATATTTGGCTTTTCATATATATGACATTCAGTGGCTTGGATGAACAAATTTAACATGTTTTAAAAGAATATATAGAGTTACATTTCTCCATGATTCTTTTAATCTAGTAGTTACAAAAAAAAATCTCTTGTTCTTATATACTCCCTCCGTCCCAGCACAAGTGACACCAACTTTTGAGACATGGAGATTAAGAAAAATGCAGATATGTGTGGTAAAATGAAGAGAGTGAATGAGTGGGGTAAATAGTAGTGTTGGTTGAATAAATTGAGTGGTGAAAAATGAAGAGAGAGAATGAGTGGGTTTAAATGGTGGGGTTGGTTGAATATAAATATATTTAAATATTTTCATTTTGGGTAGTGTCACTTGTAGTGGGACAGACCGAAAAGGAAATAAGTGTCACTTGTGCTGGGACGAAGGGAGCACTTGTTTCTTTCTCTCTCAGCTGATAATGTCTCATCGACGGATTTCATGCCTAGATTCATATCTCAACAAGGTATGCAGGTTAATATTTCTTTGTGGCCTTTACATAACAATATGTAACAGCTCAATACAAGTACAAGAATACTCAAGCGGATGTCAATTTGCCTGTTGAAAAAGACTACTCTTCAAGTTGTTGTTGTTGTTTTTTTTTTTTTTTTTTTTTTTTATATTGCATTCTACATTTGGTATAAGCTAGTACCAACCGTACCAACTAAGTTGGTATACCGACTTAGTTGGTTGGTAATGGTACATAATTTTATGTACCTAGTTAAACTTGGTTGGTACATGATATAAGCAAAATGTAACTGCTACCTAGTCTGAAATGTGAAATAAATGGGGTTGGCAGGAGTCAACAGAGTAGAAACACTTGGATCAAAAAGTCTTTTAAGCATTCAATATGATCAAATGATAATAATGAATATTGGCAACAACCCATTATGCTTTGGACTCTTGTATAATGTCAGTATTGATGATGAAGAGCTAATATTGACTTTTCAGGCTCTCTTCTTTGAATATTTATTCTTCATTTTATAGAATATAATGCATTAATCTGTTATACATAGTCAAGGCATAACAGCGGCCATGGGACAATGGTCTGTCTTCACAGTAATGGAAAGATGTCGATCAACTAAAATCAAGCACCCCCCACTTATTGAGTCTTGAGAAACACTAATTAATCTTTCTAAAAATAAGAAGAAGAAAAAAAAAAGGTGGATACAAGAACCCCCACTATGCAAGCAGTGTAATCCACATAGGCTAAATTTAGACACCTCTGTATGTTAAAATAATCTTTCAAGGAAACAATTACTCCCTCTGTTCCCCCCCGGTATAAATCTCTCTGTCTCAGAATAAATGTTACAAGTTTTACTTTTTGGTCAACTTAGTTAAACTTTGATCAAACTTTACCAACAATTTAGTTATATACTCCCTCTGTCCCGAAAAGATAGTCTCATTTTAACCTTTTATGGTCAATAAAAATAAACTTTGACCAAACATTAGTGTCAATTTAATGATCACAATAAAATTCTAATAATTGTTATTGATAAATCACTTAATGATTTCTCAATTACAAATTTTAGAATTTTATTAAAATGATTAGATCGTTACCAATGGTTGGTCAAAGTTCATTTTTGTTAACCATAAAAAGTCAAAATGAGACTATCTTTTTGGGACATAGGGAGTACATGAAATTATAAAAATTGTATTTAATTCTCTTTTGACATTATTACTATTATAAATTTTCACAATTTCATGAGAATGATTAAATTTGAGTATTTTTGTGTGTCCAAAACTGAACCAATTTGACTAAAAAAATCAAACTTGCGACACTTATTTCACGACAGAGGAGTAATAGATATACAAAACAAGATATTGACTAATGGGGCAATGCAGATACCCATTTTCTTTGCCCCAATTATCTACTATATCGTGGATAGTAATCTAGTGTCATTTAAGTTTTCCCTTATCTGATGTCATACAAAAAAACATACTCCCTCCTTCCCATAAATAATGTTACTTTCTTCCTTTTGGTCCTCCTATGACAAATGTTGCTACACAAAATGAACAAACTATAATACTTGTATATTCAATGGGACCCGCTTGTTATATTCACAGTTCATACCCCACTTTTGTTATACTCTCCACTATCAATTTTATACTGCTTTTCCTTAGTTCTCGTGTTTATTTTGAAACATTTACTATGAGACGGAGGGAGTAAGTTTGTTTATTTTTTATTTTACTTTTAAAATCCTAAACCACCTAATTCAAAAAGAGAAGTGTTAGGACTGAAAAATTTGATAAAAATAATATTTTCTCGACTACATAAGTTTCTCTCTTTCCTTCCCAGAAAACAGAGCATAGCGACAAAATAATACTCCCTCCGTCCCAGATTTTTCGTCGTTACTACGAGGGAACTTTGAGCAGTTATAAATGCTACTTATAATTATGTTAATGTGAATCTAAAAATTGATATTAGTAGTATTTATAATGGTGTATCAAGAACAATTTTCAAAAATTTCATTAGAATAATTAAAAGCAGCCTTAATTATTACTCAAAGTTCCTTCGTAAAATCCATGAAAATATGGGGACTATCTGGGATGGGACAGAGGGAGTATAACCCAATCATGAAAATGTAATAAAGTCCTACGCACCTCCCATAGTCTCCAGTTAAAAAAATCATATCCCAGACTTCAGTTGTAACATTTCAACTTTAACCAATGCAGAATTCACTTCACATAAATTTAACGCCTGCAAAATGCAGTAAAGTCCTACCCACCTCCAACAATCACGCGACAGACACATGACCAATTTCGTTAGTTTTTTAAACAGCCGTTAGCGCGAGGGGTAAAGTGGGACGATTTTACAAGTAAAGTACCAAACAGACTGATTTTTCAAACTGGGGTGCAAAGTGGGATTGTGTGGATACTATGAGGAAGGGGGTAAACGTAATTTGGCCAAACATTTCTTTCAAAATGAATGTCCTTTTTTAAAAAAGTTATAAAGATTCACTCATCAAACATCATGTTCTAATCACACTTTGGCGAGATCATTAGGGGCATTTGTGTACATATGTTACTAAGAGAGATTAAACACGAAGTTTCTCAAATGTTACCCAAAGTTGAAAATGGACATTCATCGAGGGACGAAGGGCTAAACAAGCAAAAATGTTTCTCTTACTCCCTCCCCCCAAATAAAAGAGTAGCACTTGTCAATGTTATACGTCAAAAACAGAAAGAAAAAGAAAAAACTGAGTCGTACACTCGTACTCTATCTCAAATGATTTGGTTATTAGAATTTTTCTCTTCCAATAACCACCCAAAACACTTATTTCTTCCAACTTTGTGAAATACTTACTCCTTCCGTCCTAGTTTAAGGTTCTTACTTTCTTTTTTGGTATGTCCCAGTTTAGTTTAAGGTTCTTAGTTGTTTTATTCTTTAAATGGCAAATGATGAATAGTGTTTTGGACATCCTTATACTCATAAAGTTCATACTCCCTCCGTCCCAGCACAAGTAGGACTAGAGGAGTGTGCACAATATTTTAGAAAAATTAGTATATGTGTGGTGGAAAATGAAGAGAGAAAATGAGTGGGGTAAATAGTAGTGGTAGTTGAATAAATTGAGTGGTGGAAAATGAAGAGAGAGAACGAGTGGAGTAAATAGTAGTGTTGGTTGAATAAATTGAGTGGTGGAAAATGAAGAGAGAGAATAAGTGGGGTTGAAACATTTCCATTTTAGGCAGTCTCACTTTTGGTGGGACGGACCAAAAGGGAAAGAAGTCTCACTTCTGCTGGGACGGAAGATGTATATTACAAAAAAAACCATCACTTACCCATCTACTTTTCACCAACTTGCTTTATGAGTGGACAATTATATCCTTTACACACTACTATTCTTGACTCAAATTTGCCTTAGTTTCTTAATAAGCATGTAAAGTCAAACTAAAAACCTTAAACCGGGATGGAAAGAGCATTTCTTAAATAAAAAAGGTCATAATTCTATTAATGGAGCATAAATTTAAGTGATCTCAAAAGTCTCTAGTGATAAAGTAACAAAAAATGATATCCTAAAGGAAATGTTAAGAGCTTAATATCGAGAAGACAAATGAAGGCAAATTAGGAAGTGAAAAAAGTGCTTCTCCCGCCGTCTCACTTTTTTTCCCCACCAGACGAAATCTCTTTGGTAAGAATGCATAATGAATGTTTTTTTTTTTTCTGTACACTCTGTCTCAAACGACTAGTATTTTGACACGGAGGGAGTATAACCTTACTTCAATTATCTTTTGTAAATGTAACAGGTTGTAAATTATTTTATTAAGATATGGATATAATGGAAATGTGAATCATTGTTGTACTATTGGATTTCTAAGTGACCAAAATAATTGAGACAAAAAATATGGAACGGTGACAAATACTCCCTCCGTCCCAGAAAGATAGTCCACATTTTTTCGTTGTTACTACGAGGGAACTTTGAGCAGTTATAAATGCTACTTATAATTATGTTAATGTGAATCTAAAAATTGATATTAATAGTATTTATAATGGTGTATCAAGAACAATTTCAAAAATTTCATTAGAATAATTAAAAGTAGCCTTAATTATTACTCAAAGTTCTTTCGTAAAACCCATGAAAATAGGGGAACTATCATTCTGGGACAGAGGGAGTATAAACGAAGCAGAGGGAGTAAAATATATTTACCTTTCAAAATGAGCTTTTTCTCTCTTTGGACAAAGTGAGGATTAGCGACCAAGGATCTAACAGTAGTTCCAAGGGATCTCGGGTATGCTGAACTCTATGATGTTTCTCTTCTCGTCATCTAACTTTAACACTTCAAGATCTTCACTCCTTCAGAACAACATTTACAATGACAGAAATAATAGAACAGACGGGGATTTGAAGTCAATATATCTACACACACACACACATATATATAGTCACAACCAGGATCATAGGAAGCGATTTTAGTATAAATTTCATACCTGAGGACCGGAATCGAAGTAATAGAGTATGCGGCAAAACATCTATTTAGTTTCAGAGGTGATATATGCTCATCGTGAAATTGTCATCCTTTAAAATCGTTTGTATGTATACCCAACGATTCAATTTAATAGTTTCCATTTTCCAGTCACTAGCAGAAGAAAAACTTACATAACTCTAACAAAACTTGGATATTTCAACTTATATGAAGCATAACTGTCCCCCCCCCCCCCCTCTTTGTCACCCAACCTTACCTCTTCCTTCAAAATATTCACTGCTTCCAAAACTCCATCTTAAAAGGCAACAGAAATATTATGGAAGTGGCTGTGAGATCTGAATTCAACACCAAATACACAGTTCGGACCAGGCCATAGAAAAACCATCATGAGACGATAATTTCCTTGACCAATGCTACATTGAGGGCAGAGGAGGCAGGAATTCTCAGGTCAAAGAATGTTAAAATTGCATCGTGAAAACGCGGGCAAGTCATCCATTCCCAGCTGCCTTTTTCTTTAACTTAAAACTGTCATTATTCTTCTTCCTAGCCAACAAAACACAAATCGGAACAAAAGTTAAACTATATGCTAATGGAATTCAGGTACATAGCATGAATATCTTCTATTCTGATATTCAAGAAGCACAATACAAAACATACCACCTAGATGCAATGGTAAAACTAACTAAACTAAACAAATCTTTGAATTAGCTAAATGATAATGCAGAAAATATTGAAAATTTCATCTGCAAACAACAGTAAATGTGACATGTAGCAATTGTTCCTTTGTACTAATTTCATAACAATTTTTAAGCTGAACTCTAAAAGTGGATCCATATATAACAAGAAACAGTGATACACAAGTAAACAAATATGAGAGCAATTATTTGATTAGAAATATGGGAAATGATTTTTCTATATCACGGGAAAGAAAGATAATAGAATGAAAGAAAGTTTGCTTAAATGGCACCAGTAACACGATCATAACACCAAACCAAGTTACTCGAGCAAATAAATTAACACAAAGCACACACCTTGACAAGAGTAGGAAATTGGAAGAATTTAAGCCTGTAAAACAGAACACGGAAAACTTAGGTCAATAGACCACTGTATGAAGATTCCTAACAACATAGATAAAAATAGAAGATAATTCTGCACATGGAATCGGATCATGATACCCTAATCCACACCAGATGTTTAATGTCTATTGAATTGATCTAAAAGAACTGAACAATACTCCCTCAGTCTCGAAATAAACGTCATAGTTGACAAGTCCATGTTTTTAAGCTTTTAGTTGTGTTTCCCTGATTGCCCCAATCTATTCATATAGGTGGAGTAGTACTTCCCGTGACATTGCATTGGTTGTGTCTGTTAATATGGGTAGTATAGGAAGATCACAATAATTCATATCTTATTTTTAGTAATGCGACATTTATTATGGGACAAACCAAAATGAAAAGTAGGACATTTATTCTGGGACAGAGGGAGTATAAAATTTCAAGTGTAGGTATTAACGCGATAGATTATCTTATTTCTGGACGGAAGGAGTAAAAGCTTAATATGAAGGTCAATATTGGGGAAACACAACTAATAATCACTATCAAAATACCTTTTGACAAGAACATCATAAGTAGTTGATAATTAAAACTTCAATTAAAATAATTAATACCAAATGTTGTTAAACATCATTGTCAATTTCTTAAGAAATCCATTACAACAATACTAGAAAAACAAAGCTTATATGTCTCTCAAAACCTAAAAATAATAGAAAGAATACCAATTCATTATTTGGAAGGTACTTCTTATCTCATACTCACTCCATCTCCAAAAATATAGTAACGGTTGACAAAGCATACATTTTATAGAATAAATTTCATTTGTATCTTCTCAAAATTGCACAATAACTATTATTCTTTTAAGAAATGAGACTATCTTACTTAGACAAATCAAGAAAAGAAAGCAGTCCTACTTGTTGAAATGAAAGAAAGTATGCAATTACAATTGATTTGTGATTTCAAGGCTATATATTTATACGCTGAAACTTAGATGTTTATTCAGACCGGTGAAAACCATCACTACATGGTCATGGAGGAAGTACTTAGTTGTGGTTTATAGCCTCCAACAAGTTTGCTGCTACTACAGGACTTCGAACTGTGTATTTTCCATTGGTATCCATCCAACTCAGAAAACCATAAACCACCTCTTCTGATTCCAACCTTCGTAGACATTCTAGTCTCACCCTGTAACTCTGTTTCTCATTCTTCTCTTTGAAAACCAATTTGTGAGGCTCAATGCTGATTTTGAACCCATCCAACTGTGTCCAGTTTACTTCAAAAGTGGACACTCCATCTCCAACGTAAGTCACTGTACGCTGAAATTCTTTAAAAGTTTCAGCATTCGATTTGTCCCCGAAATAAGCAATGAAAGATGGGTAATTGATGTCGAGTGACGAGTTGGAGCAATCGACGGAAGAGGACCTTGTGATTGATTGTATCTCCTTCTTGGTGATTTTTAAAGCACAGAGATAATTGAGATACTCTTCTGAATTGAAATCGTAAATGAGTCCGGGATATAATGCATTGTTTGGATTTACGTGTCCAGCTCCCATGGCTAGAGGTGTTGCTAATTTGATGTCCACAGCTGTAACCTCTTGGATGGGCTTAAATGTGTTGTCTAAAATATCGGAGGTAGTCATCATGGCAGATCGGATGGCTGCGGGACTCCACTCAGGATGAGCCACTTTCAGCAGTGCTGCCACTCCTGCAGCGTGTGGGGCCGACATAGACGTGCCGGAGAGGATATTGAAATTACTAAAAAGTGGCTTCTCTACAGAATCCGGACCCGTCTTAAAGGTAGCAACTGCATGATCTGGAGAATATGAAGCTAAGATCAATGAGCCTGGAGCTATAAGGTCTGGCTTAAGGACAAATGGGGACATCAATGAAGGACCTCTCGAACTGTAGAAGGCAACTCTTGGTGCTGGTTTTGTACCAAGGGTTGTTTCTTTAAATTCCATAGTTGCTTCGGCGTTTTTATTGCTCTTGATGTAATCCAAGACAACTTTACCATTCTGGTTATTCAAAATCAAAGCTGGGAATGGGCTCTGGAAGAAAAATTGAATTTCGGGGATGTTAGTAATAAAAATAGCCCCAGCAACTTTTGAACGCCCGACAATATAGAATTTCAATTTCAAGTCAAAAAAATCTTCAGACATGCATATGACAATCTTATTCCTGTTTTTGTCTAATTCGTTTGCGCTTGTGCAGTCGTTCACCAGAACAATGTAAGAGGAAGTTGAATTCCCTGGATAGAGAGATGAACCAATGAGTGAAACTCCATTTCCAAGAATCAGAAACCCACTGAATTCACGATCAATAGAGCTAGCACCAACTGTGAGAATCCATGGGGATGCATTCCCTACTGACATAGGCCGCCCCGAATTTCCAGCAGAGGCAGAGACGAAAATACCCTTCTCCTGCGCTGAGTACGTGCCAATGGCGACAACATCATCAGCGAGATGCGGCATACGTCCAGCAATCGATAAGGACAGGATGTCAACACCGTCAGCAATTGCTTGATCAATTGCAGCTAGAACATCAGCAGCAGAACCAAACTCCCCCCACAAGGCCTTATACATGGCCACTCTAGCCTGTGGAGCAACACCTCTTGTTGTACCTGAGGCATACCCGTAGTAGGACACATCCTCTACAAAACTTCCAGCAGCACTTGATGAAGTATGAGTACCGTGTCCATCTGTGTCACGCCCAGAATCCATCGAGCTTACCAAGCCAGGGTGGCTGGCTTTCCAACCTTTGTTGAAATAACGAACCCCAACAAGCTTCTTATTGCACATAGATGGAGTGAAGTCAGTACCGTTCTGGCATTCTCCTTTCCACCTTGAGGGTATATCGGTCATTCCATCATCACTATAGCTCTTGCTCTCTGGCCACACACCGCTGTCAATAAACCCAATGATCACATCCTTACCATAGTTCGAACGTGGCCATGCACCCAGACTATGGTTAAGGCCAAGGAATTCAGTTGAGCGAGTTGTATGAAGTTCGATTGTCGAGTCACGAGTTGATGATACATAGCCTAGGGAGTTTTGGAGGGCTTCAAGCTCAGAAGGAGAAAGAGTTGCGCTGAAACCATGGATAGCATGAGTATAACTGTACAGAACTTTTGAGGAGGGGATGGTGGTGATGTTGTTGGTTACTCCTACGTCCTTGGATATGGAGGAGAGAGTGGCCAAGTACCACTCATGAGAACTAGAGTATGATTTAGGCATGGCTGATAAGTCCATATGGACAATGTAAGTCAGAGACTGATCAGCAAAAGTTGGTATGACTAGTGAAATTAGGAGACAGACAGAGAAGAAATTTTGGCTAGCCATAGTTAGACAATGGAATGGTTTGGCTTCTGAATTTCTACGAAAGGGTATTTATACACATGGGTGAAGAACAGGAACCCCAAAAATTCTTGGAGTCACTCCAAATCCATCACATCATGGTGAAAAGATATTTGTTTTGGGAGCCTCTGTGAGTTTTTGGAGTGCCAACAGACTAATCATCTTACATATAGAAGTGTGTGTGGGACCCCTTATATACACGGGAGAATTATCGGGCACAAACATGTAGTAAATATTACACAAACGTATAGGATCATAACTGTATGTATATTCGCACACAATCATGTTTTAACTCATATAGATTTATAATTGCATGGGTGTGAAGACTGAAGTGCCAACAAACATATCCTCCCTGGACTCTAATGCATTGATCTATGTTATGTATCATTTGAAGCTTTTCAGACACTAATAGTATACTCCCTCCGTCCCAGCAGAAGTGTCACCAACTTTTGGGACACGGAGATTAAGAAAAGGTAGTAGATGTGTGGTAGAAAATGAAGAGAGAGAATGAGTGGGGTAAATAGTAGTGTTGTTGAATAAAATGAGTGGTGGAAAATGAAGAGAGAAAATGAGTGGGATTAAATAGTGGGGTTGGTTGAATATAAAAGTATTAAAACTTTGCCATTTTGGGTAGTGACACTTGTGCTGGGACGGACCAAAAGGGAAATAAGTGACACTTCTACTGGGACGGAGGGAGTATTGTTCATAGAGTATGCTTTGTTGCATGTAGAATATTCAGCAATCAGTGTGGAATGTGTCTTTTAACCTGATGAATGTCTGTGATGTATATCAGAGTTTAAATCCAAATCTCATTTGGTTGAACGCCAACACCGATGGATTATATTCAATGAGTCAAGTCCCCCCTAGAAATTATACTCCCTCTGTCCCTGAAAGATAGTCCCTCTTTTTTCGTTGTTACTACGGAGGAACCTTGAACAATAATTAAGGCTACCTATAATTATCTTAATGAGATTCTAAAAATTGGCATTGATAGTATTTATAATGGTGTATCAATAACAATTTTTAAACTTTTATTAAGATAACTAAAAGCAGCCTTAATTATTGCTCAAAATTACTTCGTAATAACAAAGAAAAAAAATGGACTATCTTTCCGGGACAGAGGGAGTACTAATTTCTGGTGGGTCAAAGACGATGAGGCTCGTTCATTAGTGTTACAGGAGGGCAATGTGGCATGAGTATTATGCAATGATCCCCCTAATGAAGATTTTACTCTATTTTCAGTAGTAATATTATGAGCTCATCTCCTACACGCATGTATACATCAAGTTACGGAACTTTCTTATAAATCGAAGGATTTGGTGATATAGTCACAAATGTGCCGTGTGTCTTGTCTATCTACTTGTTGAATCATTTTTGTTTATTTTCGTTTTAGTCTAGAAACATGAGCTTTCATATCAAGTTTATCAATTTAGTTGTAATCTATTGAGGAAACGGTTATCAGTGTGCATATGCATGTTATATTGTAAAGTTTATAGTGCTCAGTTACATCTTTTGAAGATATTTCTTCAAGTGTACAATCTCAAAAAAATGAAATGGAAGTTGTTGAAGAGTAGTGATCGCTCTCTTAAAATGAATATAGCATTCCAAAACTATTTAATCACCTTAAGGCTATCTACAAATGGTACTAACATTCATGTTATAATAATAATTATTTTTTGGAATAATTACCAATCGGTACAATGTACTATACCCTCTGTTACACCAAATGCAATGTACTATCTAGTCACAACATAATGATATGTACTTTTAAAAAATGTTACAAATAATGCAACTGAGTTGCATTATTTGATAATAAAATTGGAAAGTACGATGCATTAAAATGTATTAAAAAGTACGAAAATTGCATTATTTGAAATAAATTGAAAAGTACGTTGCATTAAGTGGTAACTATGAAATACATTGTATTTGGTGTAAACAAAGTGATAGTACATTGTACTGATTGGTCAATTGGCCAATAATAATTTGGTGCTGCAGCAACTATAACCGCAGCGGAAAAAGTCTATCAATACTAGCAAGAAAACAAAATGGTGTTTGCAGCATTTCTTAATTGTTATGGTTGTCTAAACCATTGGTCATATACAAACTTCCATGCAGGTACACACACACATACTCCCTCCGTCCCTCTTTAATCTACAAAAAATGCCATTTTGGTTGTCCCACTTTAATCTAGAATGTCCCAAAAAGGAAGTATTTTAATACTTTTAAAATAATGGGACCCACTTGTCATACTCACAAAAACTATCCACTTACTATTCTTTACCCCCACTTTCTCTCTCCCACTCAACTATCTACACTCACAACACATCAACTTTTTCACTTTTTCCTTAAATAATGTGCCCAACCCAAAATTTGTAAGTTAAAGAGGGACGGAGGGGGTATATATTTATATCAATCAGTTCTGATCCTTGTTATTGTTATCAGTCAATTCCGATCCTTCTTTAGTTTTTATGAAACAAATAAGTGTTTCCTTAATTTACTACAGGACACATCAAATGTCAATGTCATTACTTTAAGGAGACAAGTGCAGCCCAATTAGTTTTTGTTTTCTCTCTTTTGTTTTCTTAGTAATAGTACATAACAACCATTTGCAACTTTGGGTTTGCGTATAGTTGTAATTAATAGCCTTAAGTTCTTGATAATGTGCAAGAGACAAAAGCATGTCATTTGTTGAGTACAATCCTGAATTTGAACTTAAACAAGGGTGATTTGAAGTTATAACAAACCTGCCATATATCTTCAAAAGATTCAGCGGGAGAAAAAGGACAGGAACTTGAACTAATTTGAAGCTAACGCTAACATTTTGAGTAACACGCGTAAAAGAAAGAGTGAAAGGCTACTAACCTAGTTTAAGGCGATAGTACTTTTGACATGGACCACAATAACTTCATAATGACCATCTGCTGTCAGATTCCTAAGAGCAACTATTCGAGCACAAAACTCTTCAATTGAAAATAGTTAAATTGGCATTAACAAGTCAAAGTAATATATTATAGATTCCTCCATTATTCCTTGAAAGCAAAAAAAAAAAAAAAAAAAATTAAAACAACGACGAGCAGTTGAAGAGAGATGATACCTCGTTACGAAAGCCACCCGAGACTGCACCTGATCAACAGTTTAAGCTGCAGAAATTGACGTTAGAAAAACGACGTGATTTAACCATAAATCAAAACAAAAATATCATTAGAACAAATTTAGAGAGACAATCTTTCAATTTCTTCGAATTTGCAAAAGGTTGGTACTTCCATTTTAGGAATGCTTGTAAAACTGACTAGTTCGAGAGAGGTAGAGATTACCGCAATCGATATTGTGGGCTTTGTATCAAAGGCTACGACAATGGCGGCGTTTGGCTGGATCGCCATGTAGCCTCTCGCCCTCCCAATCCGATTGAGGTCGCCGCCGGCCCGACGGGAGAGTGTGTGATGCGTTAATTTGTCCCCAGCACTCCGGTAGAGGTATACCCCCAATGTCCCACCGGAAATAATACATTTTGTCATTTTGATTTTGATTGAGTAAACGATCAAAATGACCTGAGTACTATACGAAAACAACCAATTTGACCCGCGTACTATTTAAACTACCAAATCAACTGCCTACTATGCATAAATAATCCAAATCAACCAAAATCGTTAGTTTACATTAATAGATGTTAACGTAGGTTAAAAACTTAACAGATCTTACAATCCAAAGTTTCAAATTAACCCCTGTACATATTAAAAGAAATCAAAATTATTTACCCCACCATCCTCATTAATCTGAAATGTCTGGAGAAAAAAAGAAGAAAAAAGGGGAAAAAAAAAAAGAAAACCATCAACCAACACCACCTTCCACCATCTCCAACCACTATCTCAACCATCTCACACCCAACAACCCAACAGTCTGGCCCACCATCACCTCCCACCACCACCACCAACCATCACCACATGGTGCCACCCACCATCTCATACCACTACCACCTCCTATCACCACAACCACCATCCGACAGTCACCACACACCACCATCTTCCCTGTCAACACCCACCACGACCTAAATTCACCCAAGCATTCATTCAAAATCCTATTGAATTTATAAAAAAAAAATCCTTAACATTTTAAATTGGTTTCTGTCAAACCCTCATCCAATTTCAAGTTCCATCAATTCAATTCATTCCATACCCACCGCAAATAAAAAAAAAAACAAACGCATGAAACAAAAAACCATACCTTTAAACCCAACTCAATCCTTAAACGTCTCCTCATGCTCTGTCTTTTCCACTCTCGGATCCAAAAGTGAAATTGCACACAACCATAAACTATTCATCAAATGCACACAAATAGATGCACACATGCGTACACAAACTCATCACACCCTAAATTTGTGACCAGATCTGAATTGGGAGTCGGATTGTGAAGGTGAAGGTGAGGCGAAGGTTGTGTTTTGAAAATGTAGTTAGAAGTGGTAAAGACGTATGAAACTGGAATTTGAGTTGAAGAGGGCACCGGGGATGATTGTGGAACTTTTGGGTCGGTGGTGTATAAGGTAGCCTGAAGGTAAGGTTTGGGGACGAATGGTAACTGGGGTGAGTTTCCCCTAACTTGCTTCTGGCTACAAGTTAGGGGATTAATAGTATTAATTATTTTAATCCCTTTACATTTTTGAAAACATAAGTAAAGTTCAAAAGTTTCAACATTACACATATTAAACTCCTCAACTTTCAAATCTGTAAATTCTCACAATATATGGGCCATTTGAAATTTTTGATTGTTATATCCGTTAATTTACTAACAATCATTAACATTTATTAATGTAAACTAACAATTTGGGTTGATTAGGTTGAATTATGCATAGTACGCAGGTTGATTTGGTAGTTTAGATAGTACGCGGGTCAAATTGGTTGTATTCATATAGTACGCGGGTCATTTTGGTTGTTTACTCGATTTTGATTTTGAGTTTCCTACTAAAAATAAAACAACCCTAAAATAAGATAATGGACCCACTTTCATAGTCACACCAATTTTCTACTTATAACTTCACTAACACTCCCAACCAGCGTTCTAAAAGACGCTCGTCTAAACTGCCTAGGCGCATTCATGAAACGCCTAAGTCCCGCCTAAGATATTATAATTATTTCTGAATTCCCGGCCGCACCTAAGTCCCGTTTAGACCCCGTTTAGGCGCTAGGCCCTGCTGCAGCGCCTATCGACCGCCTAGCGCTTTTTAGAACGTTGCTCCCAACGATCCTATTTTAAATCTATACTTATAGTATTTTAAAGTTGGTGAAATCAACCATGGGAATGACACATAAGCTACAAATGAGTTTATCTTGATTTAGAGAATGCCATGTAATATGACATTTGCAATCTTGGAGGCTTTTGGCTTTCTCCTACCTAGGTTAAAATCTATATATATATATATATATATTAAAGTTGGCCAAAAGAGCTATGGTATTGACATGTGAACAAACAATGTAGAAAGCTTGCATTTGGAGAAGCCACATCAACAACATACTAATAAATAAGTGACTTTCATTTTCTTTTCATTAGCTAATACTATTAGCTAATAATAATAGTTACTAAAAAGGGTAACTATAATAGTTAACTATTATAGTAACTATTACTATTATTAGTAATAGTTAACTATAATAGTTAACCATTATAGTTAACTATTACTCTTATTAGTAATAGTTAACTATATTAGTTAACTATTACTATTAATAGTATTAGTTAACAATATTAGTTACAATACAAGTTAAATAATACTATTAATAGTATTAGTTAACTATTACTATTAATAGTATTAGTTAACTATAATAGTTACTATGTAGTTAATTATTACTATTAATAGTATTAGTTAACCATAATAGTTACTTTATAAGTTATTTTTTACTATTAATAGTATTGGTTAACTATAATAGGCTACATACATTAACTATTACTATTATTAGTATTAGTTAATTATAATAGTTATTATATAAGTTAGATTATTAATTTTTAATATTAATTAATCATAATAGTTACTATATCAATTAACTATTACTATTAATAATATTATTTTGTTATAATAATTATATTAATAATTATTATTATATAGACTAATCATTGCTATTAATATAAATATTAACTATTACTATCAATGGTATTGAGCCAGTTACCACACTTTACTGGGATGCCTGGAGAGAATCTGAATCAGCATGTATCCCAGTTTGTGCAGATATGTCAAAGCATGAAGCCGGCTACACTTCCTTTAGAGCACTTATTACTCAGAGCATTTTCTTTCACTTTGAAAGATGATGCTAGTACATGGTATTACCATCTGCCGCCAAACAGCATTACCACATGGCAGCAGATGAAGGAGGTGTTTCTTGATGAGTTCTTCCCTCCCGATCAAATCAATGTGATGAAGCGGGACATTAGCAACATGGAGCAGAAGGTAGATGAGACTCTATACGAGTATTATAACAGGTTCCATAAGTTGTGCAGGAGTTGCCCGTATCATGGGTTTGATGATGATCAGCTGATAGTATATTTCTATGGAGGGTTGACAGTCATGGATAAGCGGTTGGTGGATTCTTGCTGTGGGGGCAGTATTCTGAACAAGACGACTGAGGAGGCTAATGAGATAATTGATGAGTTGACTAAGAGCACTCGGACACATGGCCGGAGATCGAGTTTCAGACAGGTCAGTGCTGCGAATTCTAGTAGTGGTGTGACAAATAAGCTAGAGACGGACGTTGAGGACCTTAAGGGGATGATGAGACAATTGTTGATGGGTCCACCACAAAGTTAGCAGTATCAGACTAATCAGTATAATCATTACAGACCACCATATGGGCAGCAGCAGCAGTATTAGAGTACCCCTCTGAGACAGTCTACAGATGACATGATTCATTCCTTAGCACAGTCGGTGAGCATGATGAATAGCAATTTCCAACAGTATCTGTAGATACCCCGGGTGACCACGGCTTTAGGCTAGAGCGCGTGAATTATCCTAGGATGTCTAACTTGTTTTTAGAGTCGCCACCTATGTTTTGAGGAACATAAGAAAAACCTATTGATTGTAGCTTAAGTTTGATTACGAAAACAGAGATTCTTTGTTTTGAGGTTCGGGGGTTAGATTACGAGATGGGAAGTACCGAAACACCCATCTCGCCCAACTAAAGTTGGTCTTGCTTGATCAAAATCTACATGAATGAAAATGTTCTTCTTCTTCTTCTTTAAGTCATGAAAAGGGGGGATTTAAAATAGGATTTGGAATGTAGGAGATAACTCCTTAACCAACCTCAATGAGATGAGGTGATCATTAGAGTCATGTCCCAAAATGATTTGGGTGATTGCACATTTGATTAAAGTAAAAAGAGAGGGGAGATGAAGTAGAAAAGGAAGGAAAAGATGGACTTTTACCTACAATTTGAAGACCTTCAAATATTTCTTGATGAAATCCTTGGAGAACCTTTAGAAAGTGATTTTGGTATAGTTTTTGTAAGTTCAATTTTCGGTCTAAGTCTTCCATCCTTGAAAATGGAGGTAAAGAGAGGTTTTTATAGGTGAAAGAGGGGTGTTTTTGGTGCCAAAACTCAGTCACCAAGAAATCATTCCCGGGCAAAATCTTGTAAATTGAGCAAGGGAGGGAATCCTGGCCAGAAATCTGTAACTGACGCCCAGAGGCGCGCGCTTCCTGCTTTGGGGGCGGGAGGCGCGCGCGCCTGGCTCCTCCTGTCGGAGGCGCGCGACTCAGAGAAGGCAATTTTGACAGAATGGACTAGAAAGTCAGCCCTGTCATTTAGTTTAGTCCCTGGACTTAACGAAGTCAGTCAGGAACTTAACGGAAGTGACAGAAACTAACGAGAAACACTTAAAATGGGGAGAAACACAAAATCAAATGTGCAATCGGGGTGAGCGGTCCAAGGCGGGGTGTCTACAGAGCCCCTCGGCGACGTGGATTGCAAAGCAAAACGCGTCGACGAAAGTTAAAAACACCCGCCGAGGACATCACCAAGAAAAGGCAAAGAATCGATGAAAGCAGGAATTTGAAATTGCGAGATATAGTGGTGCGCTCCCTGTGTGAGCGGCTTTTGTTGATAGAGGGGGTGGCATGATCCGTTAGGTGAACCTGCCGGCTGAATGTTTTGAATGAGGCCGTTAGTGAACCTTTTGATGAATCCGTTAGTGAATCCCTTGGATGAGTCCGTTGGTAAACCCTTGTTGACGAATCCGTTGGTGAATCCGTTTGATGAATCCGTTAGTGAATCCCTTGGATGAGTCCATTGGTGAACCCTTGTTGACGAATCCGTTGGTGAATCCGTTTGATGAATCCGTTAGTGAATCCCTTGGATGAGTCCGTTGGTGAACCCTTGTTGACGAATCCGTTGGTGAATCCGTTTGATGAATCCGTTAGTGAATCCCTTGGATGAGTCCGTTGGTGAACCCTTGTTGACGAATCCGTTGGTGAATCCGTTTGATGAATCCGTTAGTGAATCCCTTGGATGAGTCCGTTGGTGAACCCTTGTTGACGAATCCGTTGGTGAATCCGTTTGATGAATCCGTTAGTGAATCCCTTGGATGAGTCCGTTGGTGAACCCTTGTTGACGAATCCGTTGGTGAATCCGTTTGATGAATCCGTTAGTGAATCCCTTGGATGAGTCCGTTGGTGAACCCTTGTTGACGAATCCGTTGGTGAATCCGTTTGATGAATCCGTTAGTGAATCCCTTGGATGAGTCCGTTGGTGAACCCTTGTTGACGAATCCGTTGGTGAATCCGTTTGATGAATCCGTTAGTGAATCCCTTGGATGAGTCCGTTGGTGAACCCTTGTTGACGAATCCGTTGGTGAATCCGTTTGATGAATCCGTTAGTGAATCCCTTGGATGAGTCCGTTGGTGAACCCTTGTTGACGAATCCGTTAGTGAATCCGTTTGATGAAATATTGCTTTGAAGTCTCGTGCCGTTTGGAGTCACACTTGACTTTTGAATTGCGGGGTACGGGCATAGTTGACCGCGACCAGAAAAATGTTCCTGCTGGGGATGAAATGTTGAGATTGACTCTTGAGGGGGGTGTGGCACCCGTGACAGAACTTAGGGAGTTCGGAATCCGTGGGGAACCCTTTGATACGATGCATGGATTTTTGCATGGGAGACTGCTTCTGAACCTGCCTGACGATGGGAAGAGCGCGCGTCCGGGACTCGTTATGGGACGCGCGCGCCTCAGATGAGTATGTAGGGAGGCGCGCGCCTGGCGCATAAGTTCAGCATATTTAAACAGGCTGTTCGCTGTTTTCGGCCATTTTTCAAAAATTTGAAGAACCCTCCAAATTCCAAGCCCCATTTTCGTAGAGAGATCACCCCAAAACATTTTCTTGCTGCCCTAGGATCAATTCCGTTAAAGAAACGATGTCGGATCGTCAGCAGTCACCTCCGTTTGAGATGCCACAGGGCGAGGAGCCCGAAATTGGGGTTGAAGCTATGGACCCGAGCTTGCTTACTTTCCGGCCTCATACCCATATTTCTCACTTCGTGACTTCGGGTTTGGTAAGAATGCCTCACCTTTCTTGTCGATTTCGGGTTTCATGAAGTTCTGTTTTCTTTACCCGAAATATTGCTGTAGCAGCTTTATTGATCATTCTTTGCATGTTGTTTGTTGTTGCTGATTTGTTATAAGAAACATGTTGGGATGTCCATTTTCACGTTCACACACTTGCTTGTACATTGTTCTTCCGTTGAAATCTCTGTGTTGAGTTCATCCGTTTTTCTAGCAGTCATGCTGATGAAATTTTTGCTGTTCCTTTTTTTTTTCTTTCAGGAGTGGACCCGTTTGACAGAGATTCTCGGTGGGGCTCATGGGCCCATCTCTATATGGAAGAGGTTGCCCGAGAATGTTAGGGCCCGAGTCATAGGGACTCATTTTGGTCTTTTTGTCACTAGCCTCCCAGCTTTGAAGAATGACCCTGATGTGGTTCAGGCATTGAGGGAGAGATGGTGGGATACCACCCATACCTTCCATTTACCCATGGGCGAGGTGACCATGACGCCTACTGATTTCACAGCTTTGACGGGCTTACCGTTCATGGGGGTGCCTGTCCCTTTTGGTTTGAGAGGGGCTGTTCGGACTCCGGACGAGTTACTGGCCTTGGTTGACTGCCGGTTCGAGGTTAAGAATTCTCGAGTGACATGGGGGAGAATCCGGGCTTATTTCAGCATCTTGATGGCTGAGGCTCGAGGTGTTACTGCTGATCGGGTTGATGCTGTGGCCCGTTGCTTCATTTGGTACTTGTTATCCCACACTCTGTTTGCCAACGGGGGATCTTCGGCCTCTTTGGCTCTGCTTGACTTGTTAGTGGACTTGGACCAGATCGGCCAGTATAACTGGGGCGCAGCGGGCTTGGCTGCTTGTTATCACAGCATGGATTTGACCAGCCGCTCGACTACCAGCTCTGTTACGGGCTTCAGCTTGCTGTGGGAGGTATACCACTTACTGTCCCTTTTATATTCTCCTTGCCTTAGTCATAACTGCCTTTTTCGTTGACTGTCATTAACTTGGTTTCTGCCTCTTGTCTACAGCTTTGGGCTTTTGCTATCCTGAATCTGAGGGATTTCAAGATTGCCAAGGAAGGCCAGCCCCAGTATCCGGACTGCGCACGGTGGGCGTATAAGGAGAGGAATGTGAAGACTGACACGAATCCCATTAGTCTTACTTCGGCCCGACGGCACTTGGACACCCTGAGGCCTGAGTCTGTTGCCTTTTCTTTGTATCCGTGGAGATCAGTTCAGCACTGGTTTGAGCACACTCTTATTCCTACCCGTTCTCGGCTTTTGATGAGTTCGGGTGAGTGCATGGCTCTGTACTTGGGAGACAAAGTATTTTGGCAGCATGGTACCCAGGTGACAGACTTTTACACCCCTCCTCGTCCTGCAGTTCCAGACGTTCCTCCTTTCTGCCCTCGTAACTGGAGGTCACTTTCAGAGGCTGATCGTGCGGCATATATGGTAGGGGTTGATGCCGTCCCTTATATTCACTTGGATCAGGATTATGGCCTCTTCAGGGAGAACAACTTGATGCAGGGCTTTATGTTCACTGATCCGAGGAGATCACAGGCTGCTCCTTCGACCTCCGCTCGGTTTTATACTACCGGTGCCGGGTATTGTTTTGATCCTCCTTTGCCTCCTCCTTATTACGCTTATTCAAACTTCGGGGTCTTTGAGGAGCAGAGGGAGATTGTTCCCGAGGATATGTCACCGGAGAGAGAGCCTCCCGCTCAGGCTGCTGTGGTATGTTTTTCTGACCATCTTTGCATTTTCTCAGTTCCAGTCTTGTTTTTCTGTTCTTTGTATTGATGTAATTTCCTTTCCCCGTTCTTTGTTGCAACAGGTGCCCGTAGCTGCTTATAGGCACTTGGGTAGGCAGAACAAAGGGATGAGGCGGAGGCTCCGTCAGCTGGAGGAGAGGGTGCTGGAGCTGTGCAGGGATATTGCTGCCATGACTAGAGATGCTGCTGGTGCTGTCTCTGGTGCTGCGAGAGGAGCTGCCCGAGGTGCTCGGGGCATGGGACGAGGCTGCAGGGATGCTGCGCTGGACATTGATGAGGCTGTCTCTTCGGCGAGGCAGTCGCTGAGCAGGAGTCTGAGCCATAGTAGGAGTCTGAGCCGGGAGGGTAGCCAGAGCCGGGGCGGCGCTAGTTCATCAGGGAGAGCTGCCAAGAGGACCCGTCCTGATGTTGTGATTGAGACATCTGAGTCTGAGGATGATGATGACGATGATGATGATGAGGATGATGATGACGATGAGGAGACCGAGAGCGGTAGCAGGGGGTGAGCACAGTGCTGGTGATGATGTGCCCGAGCTGTTGAGGCTGAGAGGATGAGGGATTGAAACACTTTTACTTTTGCCTGTAATAACATTTAACATGTATTTACAATCCTAGTTATCTTACTACTCATTTTATGTTCTATTAGTGACTCGATCTTAGATGTCGACTCTTTACAAACAAATGTGTGCCCAAAGGTTGCTCGTTGTCGATGCTTGAACTCCTTTTTGTTGCTGGGATTTGATTTTGCTGCAGGTTGGGTATGTTGAAGTGTTTGGGTTCTGTTCTGAACTGACAAGGGCTGTTTCTGTCTGAACTGCTGTCAAAGGCGCGCGCGTCGGGCCTTGCTTGTGGGAGGCGCGCGCGTTGTGAAGCCCTGGTCGGAGGCGCGCGCTTCTGGACTGCTGAATTACAGCCCCTTTTCTTTTCTGATCAGAATGTTCCAACAGCTATAAATTTGAACCATTTTTCGACCAGAATGGCCACACAGCATTCTTTTGCAAACACTTTCTCCCCCTAAACCACAAAATTCTTGTTATAATGGCCCCAATGACTTTCTCCTTTGAAGTTAAGGTTTCCGTCCCCGAGGGTGAGAAGTCTGTTCCAATGGTGAACGCCGTTCCAGCTTTAGGGTCCGTCTCGATGGTGGAGAAACGTCCGAGCGTTTTTGATCGTTTGGGAAGGCCCAATGACGATGTTGTTGACCCCGTGAGACCGGTGGTTCATGTGCGGGACTATAGACCCCGTCATTTTCCCAAGAAGAAGAAAGGTAAGGGAAATTCCTCATATGTGTGGAAGCGTCCCATGGTTGTCCCCGCTAAGGTTCCACTTGATAAGGGTAAAGGGAAAGCCGTTGATGAAGCTCCGTCCCGTCCTAGCGTTTTCTCCCGTCTTGGCGGTCCCAAGAATGTTCCGTCCCCATCCAAGAAGACTAAAGTACATAACAAGAAGCAATGGGTTCCCAAACCTAAGAAAGATTAGATTTTTCTTTGTACCCCAAGAGATTGCAATTAGACCACTTTGTTTTAGGATTTAATATTTTGATGTCTTTTGTTGCTCAATAAATCCGTTGTAATGGTTTGAATAGTTCATTGAATGAATAAAAATTGCATTTTGTTATTTGAAGTGAATTGGGTATTTTTGATATGTTTTAGACCGCACCCGAAGGTTGCCTACGTTCCTCCAGTTGGGAGGCTCAGGTCTTCGTAGTTCAAACAAACAAAGACCATTTTTTTTTTTTTTTTTTTTGTGCACCCTGTTTTTTGCCTAGACCGCCCTTTCGGGTTTTCAATCTAGCGGGCTTATTTTTTGCACGTGCTCTAATTTTTGCCTAGGCCGCCCTTGCGGGTTTTCAACCTAGCGAGCGATTTTTTTTTTTTTTTTTTTTTGTGCACCCTGTTTTTTGCCTAGACCGCCCTTTCGGGTTTTCAATCTAGCGGGCTTCTTTTTTGCACGTGCTCTAATTTTTGCCTAGGCCGCCCTTGCGGGTTTTCAACCTAGCGAGCGATTTTTTTTTTTTTTTTTTTTTTTTTTGGTCTTCGTTTATTAAGCGTAGAACCTCTTGAGCTTGTCGAGGTTGACCTCCTTTGGCAGCTGGTCACCATCTAAATCCACGAGCCGGACTGCACCACCGCTTAGTATCTTTTTGACCACGTACGGACCGATCCATCGGGGTCCCCTTTTCCCCAGGGGATTCATGGCATTAGGAGGATGTTGTCTTAAAACCAAATCTCCCACATTGATGTTTCGAGGCTTCACCTTTTTGTTGAAAGCTCTTGCCATCCTTTGCTGATACGCCCTTGTGCGTTCGAGTGCTCTTAACCTTTTCTCGTCGAGCAAGGCTAGTTGTTCATATCGACTTTGCATCCAGTCGACCTCGTTGACTTGATTCTCGAGGAGGACCCGTAGAGATGGGACTTCAAGTTCGATAGGGAGTACGGCTTCAGAACCATAGACCAATGCATAAGGAGTTTCTCCTGTTGCGAATCGTATTGATGTGCGGTAGCCCCACAATGCTAATGGTAGCTTCTCGGGCCAATCCCTTCCTGATGAGGCCATTTTCTTGATGATGGTCTCGATGGTCTTATTTGCTGCTTCGACTGCGCCATTTGCTTGGGGCCGGTAAGGAGATGACTTGTGCTTGGTGATCTTGTATTCTACCAAAAGTGCATCCATTTCCTTCTCGAAGTGAGAGCCGTTGTCGGAAATGATTTCATGAGGCACGCCGTATCGGCACATGATATTGATCTTTACAAATTCGGCCACTTTCTTGGCGTTGAGGGTCCGATAGGCTTGTGCTTCGACCCACTTTGTGAAGTAGTCGACTGCCACTAGGACGAATGACTGCCCATTGCTTCCGGCAGGATGAACTTTACCGATGATGTCTATCCCCCAACAAGAGAAAGGCCAAGGTGTGACCATGTTGTAAAGTTGTGAGGGTGGAGCATGTTGCAGATTAGCGTGGAATTGGCACTTGGCACACCTTTTGACTTTCTCGATACAGTCTCGTTCCATAGTGCTCCAATAGTAACCAATGCGAAGTATCTTCTTGACTAGCATAAACCCATTCATGTGGGGTCCACATTCTCCTTCGTGCACTTCACACATTATCTCTTGAGCTTCGGTCTCATTGGTGCATAAGAGATTGATCCCGTCGTGGTGCCTTTTATAGACTCGGTCCCCAATCAGTACGTACCGAGAGGCTAACCTTTGCAGAGCTGCTTGAGACTTCTTATTGATGTTCTCGGGATAAGTGCCGTCTTTGAGGAAGTTCATGATATCCGAATACCACGGAGAGTTTGTTTGAACCTCGTTGATCTCGATACTCATGCAATATGCCGGACTGTTCCTTCGAGCAATTTTGAAAGGCTTCACCATTTTCCCTTTGGGCATTTCAACTAATGAAGCTATAGTGGCCAGTGCATCAGCGAAGCGATTCTTATCCCTTGGCAGGTAGTTGAAAGTGATCTCTTGGAATTGTTCAACCAGTTCTTTAAGGTGCTGACCATACTGTTGGAGAGTCGGGTCTTGGGTTCGCCACTTACCCGATTGCTGATTGATAAGGAGCAAAGAGTCGCCGAACACTTCTAGTTCCGTGACGTTTCTTTCGAGAGTTGCTTCGAGCCCTGCTATGCATGCTTCGTACTCGGCAATGTTGTTGGTAGCTTCGAATTCCAGGCGTATGGCAATGGGAGTGTAGATGTCTTTTGGATAGACAAGCAATACCCCTATACCAAAACCGTGTTTATTGGCGGCGCCATCGAAAAAAAGTTTCCACTTGTCTTCCTCGATTGCAGTACAAATTAAATGCTCGTCGGGGAACTGTACATCTTCCCCCTTCACTTCGTCACACGGGAATTCGGCAAGCTGGTCACTGAACACTTTCCCCCTGACGGATTTTAGCGTGACGTAAGTGATATCATAGCCGGCGAGCATGAAGTACCATTTGGCTATTCTTGTTGACATGAAAGGCTTCTCGAAGATGTAGCGGAGCGGGTCCACCTTTGCTACTAGCTTGATGGGAAAAGCTTCCATATAGTGTTTGAGCTTTTGAGTGACCCAAACCAATGCTGCACATGACTTTTCTAAGACGGAGTAGTTCTTTTCGCCTCCTTGGAATCGGCGACTTACAAAATAAATGGCGTTCTCCTTTGTGGACTCTCGTTGCTCTTGTGCTAACATAGCCCCTAGGGCTTCATCATTGACAGTGAGATAAAGCAACAGAGGTTTCTCCTTGTGCGGCGGAACTTGAACAGGAGGGCACGTCAGGTAATGCTTTACTTGATCGAAGGCTTCTTGGCACGCGTCGGTCCATTCTAGAGCCACATTCTTCTTGAGTAGCTTGAAGATTGGCTCGCACATGGAAGTGAGTTGGTGCACAAACCGACTGATGTATTGTAGTCTTCCCATGAAACCTTTAATCTCTTTCTGCGTCTTTGGAGGAGGCATGTCAATGATTGCCTTGATTTTGGAGGGGTCTACTTCGATTCCCCTTTCAGTGACCATATAACCAAGAACTTTGCCTCGGATAACCCCGAATGTGCACTTTGCAGGGTTGAGCCTCATCTTGTGTTGACGAAGCCTTTCGAAGAACTTGCGGAGATCGATTAGGTGTTGACCATCGGTTCCTTTGGAGTGAATGATCATGTCGTCCACATAGACCTCGATTTCTTTGTGAATCATATCGTGGAACAAGTCTGTCACGGCTCTTTGGTAGGAAGCCCCAGCATTTCTTAACCCAAATGGCATGACTGTGTAGCAAAAGGTACCCCACGGTGTTGTGAAGGCTGTCTTATGTTGATCTTCCTCGGCCATAAGAATCTGATTGTACCCAGCGAACCCATCCACGAATGAGCGAACCTCGTAGGCAGCAGTGGAGTCGACTAGCATGTCGATATTAGGGAGTGGAAAATCATCCTTTGGGGAAGCTTTGTTTAAATCCCGGAAGTCTACACAATCTCGAACCTTGCCGTTCGCCTTCCTGACTGTCACAATGTTGGCTAACCATGTCGGATACTCGATAACCTTGATGAAACCCACACTGAGGAGCTTCTCAATCTCTTCTTTGACCTGCAGAGACCATTCTGGCTTGATCTTTCTGAGCTTCTGCTTTACTGGCCTGGTACCTTCTCTGATCGGAATCTGTGCTCCGCTACCTTTCTGTCTAAACCCGGCATGTCTTTGTATGACCATGCGAACACATCCACGAACTCCCGTAGTAGTGCAGTCAATCTGTCTTTGTCGTCCCCCTTGAAGAAGCTTCCAATCTTGGTTTCTTTTGGCTCTTCTTCGGTACCCAGATTAACAACATGCAATTCTTCGTCAGCCTTTGGACCATTCTCGCCACGACTACGGACTTGTTGAGCAAGTTCATTTAAGTATGTTGTGTTTTCGTGGTCTATTTCATCATAATTTGAATCGTTATTAACTTGTTCGTTAAGTTCATTATTAGTTAATTCATCATTTATGATGTTTGCAATCTCAGGGTACTCAGAAATATCAAATTTTTCATTAGCAAAGAAAGGAAACACACGCTCGGCTATGGCCTCCTGTAGACACCCCGCCTTGGACCTCTCACCCCGATTGCATACATAGTATTTTTATTTAACTTATTTTTATTAATTTTTGTTACTTCGGTTAAGTTCCTAACTGATTCCGTTAGTTTTGGACTAAACTGCATAACAGAGTTAACTTTTAGGGTCATTCTGTCATTCTGTCATTTTTCACCCGCGGGCGCTTCCGGCACTGCCAGTGAGCCGCGCGCGCGCGTCCCGCCCCAAAAGCCGGACCCGCGCGCTTCCCACTTTGGCAGTAACGGATTGCACCTTATTTCCCTCCCTTTCTTATTTACAAACATCTTTTCTTGATCACAAAAGACCTCTTTTCTCATCCACATTCATCCCCCCTTTTTCTCATTAACTCCCAATCCCACACTTCTAGCCTTTTCATTAAAACAAAATATTTCCTTTTTATTTTATTTGATTTTCTTTTATTTCTTTATTTATTATTTTTATTTATCTTATTTTTGATTGGTCAATTCCATTTCACATGGATGATCATCTTTTCCCTCCAACCTTTCCCTCTCTTTTTTACCTATAAAAACCATCATCTTCTACCTTGGAAAAGGGACCCAATATTTGAGACTTGAACAAAAACTCTACACAAATCATCTCAACAATCTTTCTCTACAAAACACTACACAAAGTGTTTGCACAACATTTTCTCTACAACAACACCATTTTCAAGTCCAAGTTTGAAGTCCTCTTTCCTAAGGTACAATATCTCTTTTCTTCTCTTATTTTATTTGTCTAGTCTTACTAGTATGCAATCTCCATAAAAAAGGGATACAACCAAAAGGCCACTTCACTATTGAAGTTTGACCAAGGTTACATCCCAACATTCCAAACTTCATTTAATTTATATTTCATTTCTTAATGTAATCATTTAGCACTAGTCCAACATGTAACTATTTAGCATTAAATTAATAAAATCGTTCTTTTACCCTTTTTTTTCTTTACATTATAATTGTTAGCATTGTTAATAAATTGAAGGACATTTAGCATTAGAACACCAATAGTAGCAAGACCCGCATAAGCGGGGCGGAGTGGGTGTTTAAGTACTTCCCACTCCGTCACCTAACCCCCGAACCCTTCTCTCCCGAATCTCTGGTTTTGTACATAAATTAGGCTATTTCTAGGTTTTTCTTATGTTCCTTTAAAAATATAGGTGGCGACTCTAAACAATCTAAAATCAAGTTAGACATCCTAGGATAATTCACCGCTCTAGCCAAGCCGTGGTTCCCCGGGGTATCTACAGTGGCGACTCCGCTGGGGACGATTTAGAGGGTTAAACTTGCGTTCTTAACTTTTGGTGTTCTTATTACTGTTTTCTGGGCATTCTGGTAAAAAGGGTGGGAAGCGCGCGCCTCCGGCCTTCTTGGCCTAAAGCGCGCGCGTCCGACCCTTATTACCAGAATCGCCCGCCTCCTTTCTTGTCCTTCAATTCCATGTTTCTGTGCTAACAAATTCTGCAGGGGAAAGTTTTCTTAATTAAGGGTCAAGGCAATCCCTTGAACCCACTGATTTGCAGGTTCTCACCCAGAAGCGGGCGCCTCTGCCCTGCTTCCTCTCACGCGCACGCCTTCCGCATAGGCAACCCAATGCGCGCGCTTCTGGGCGCATTCCCGGAACAGAACAGTGCACAGAAACAGAACAGAATGACAGTGTGTGGGCACCGGGCCTGCATACAATTTCTTTTACTTTCTGTTTATTTTTATCGGTCACACGGGTGATTCGAAAGTTGTAATTATGTGCTTATTTGTTTTTTTATTTATTTCTTTTGAAAAAAAAAAAAATGTTTTGTCACATGTTAGACCTCACACTACATGCACATATTCTTATCAACTGCTCACTATCGAGTCGCACAAGTCCAACCCCAAACCCGTCGAGGCCCGTCCTAGAAAGTTTCAAGCTCCACTCGACCTTGGCTCTTTCGAAGCGGTAAACCTCAGCCCGTGACGTAGTTCATGACTACATGCCGGGGGTGACCTTTGAGCCTCATATTCAAGCCGAGCACAAGCCACACAATTCTAGTCTAGGGTCTAACACTCCGTGACTCAAGTCGGTTTCCATGTGCCGAGATTTCCCTAAACTATTGTCTTCAAATCATACATGCCAATTGTTGCAATGGACGAAATAAAACTCCGTCCCCAAAAGTGGCTATTTTGGACGAAAATAAAAAATCCGTCCCCGCATGTATGATTTACTACATTAATTTAGTTTAATCCCGACACTTGTAGGTCTCACAAGCGTGGTGGAATCCGATGAGTATATGGGACCGCGAGAAGGTCTATATACTAGTGTGACGATTCCACTATTTTTCTAGAATCCCCAAAAAGGACTCCGTCCTTCCGACTTTGTAAACAAAAAAAAAAGAGTCATTTTCTTTATATGGTTGAGTCTTTTTCGTGTTTGTGGGATAAATTTATTTTATCCAAAAGGTGTTTGTGGGGCCAATCTAAGATCAACCGTGCTCTTCCAATAGGTCCAATGGCTTCAAACGGCAACGACAACGGCATTCCCGTGCCCAACGAAGGGTTATTCCGCATGGTGGAAGTATTGAAAGGGCAAGTTGATACACTAGCCGAGAATGTCCGCCGCAAGGATGATCTATGGCGAGCTCGTTACAAGCATGTGAAAATGGTCCACGAGAAAGAAGTTGCTCAACTCAAGAACCAATTGAAAGGGCTCACGAGTGAAAGAAAGGTCCAAAGCATTGATACCCGTTTGGTCAACACTCTCATGTCCTATATTGACCAAAGGCTTAGTGGGCTAAATTTGCACAAGGGCCCAAGCACCGATCTTCATCAAGCTTCTCTCCTCATGACACAATGGAGGCTCTTCCCGAAAAGTTCAAGATGCCCGATATTGGAAAGTTCAACGGCAACTCTTGCCCCGAAGCTCATGTTGACTCCTACATTTGGGCCATGCTACCAAAGAAGTGTCTCCTCAAATAATAGCACAATGCTTCCCGCTTACTCTCGAGGGGGTCGCAAAAGATTGGTATATAGGGCTTCCGATTTCCACCCGCCTCAACTGGGATGCCGCTATGCTTGCCTTCAAGTCACAATATCAAGGCAACTCCATATTCCGCCCCACCAAGAAGGAATTGGAGAGCACCGTGCAAATGGGTAATGAATCATTTGGGGACTTCTATCGCCGTTGGAATGACAAGCTAGCCGAGATGGTTGATAGGCCTTCCAAGAAGGAACAAATGGACATCTTCTTGAAATGTTTGAAAATGGACTACCGCACTCGTCTTAGTGGGGCTTTTCACTCTGATTTCTCAAGCATGTATGATGCGGGGGTTAGAATTGACAATTTGCTCCGAGAAGTGGCCGAGTCCTCCTATGACACATGCTTCAACGACAAAGGGTTCCCAAGAAATGACATGGAAGAATGTAGTGACATGGAAGACTACAACGACAATGAGGACTACAACGACATGGGGGATGACGACAACAATCTCCGTTTCTCTTTCTCTACCTAGAAATAGGATAAAAAAAAAAAAAAAAGAGTCAAAAGTCCTCTAATGTGTGCATTAATGTTTTCTCTCGTCCAATGATAAATTTTGAGTCAATCATTAAATAAAAGTCGTTCTTGTCCTCATACACTCTTCCAAGTTGTTCAATTAATTCTTGGCAAAATGATGAAAAAATGTCTAAACAAGTTTGGAATGAAGGCCATCGCTTTAACGCCTAGGGGCTAAACATCGACGACGGCATCAACAACGAAGACATCAACAACGACGAAATCAAGACAAAGAAAGGTGGAGCAATGATCATGAAGCAAAGTTTTCGAAAGGGGATTTAAAAAAAAAAAAAAAAAAAAAAAGCTCGCTAGGTTGAAATCATCAAAACAACCTAGGCAAAAGTTAGAGCACAAAAAAAAAAAAAAAAAAAAAAAAAAAATCCCCCTCAATCAAAGAAGATCAACATCATCATCCACCAACGAAGGACGAAGCAACAATTCATCACGAAGAATGGAGAATCCACAAGAACTACGGTGACCTGAGCCTCTACACTGGAGGAACGTAGGCAACCTGCGGGTCCGGTCTCATGCAAGAAAGAAGATATGTTTAGCCCTAGCGCGTTATGGTGATCGGCCTTCATCTCGAACTTGTCAAGACATCTTTGTACGATTCATTTGCCAATGAATTAATCACCAAAAAGATTGAACAACTTTCTTAGATTTGGAATCATTTCGCGCTCCTTGTCGAGTCTAGGGACTTCTATTCTTCCTGCATACTCCCAATTTCTTGCAATCAAATTGGGGCTTTCCTTCTATTCTCTCTTAATGACTTACTTGCCTTCGTGAGTCATTCAATTCAATAAAAAAAATACATGTCAATACTAGGGACACTTCCCTAGTCGAGTCAATGTCACTCATCTTTAGTGACAAAAGGTTTTCACCGCAAAATCACATGTCTCTCATCCTCAGCTAGAGTCAATGCACACTTCCTCATCAATTGAGTCAAAAAAAAATTATGAAGATGCAAAAGAGATGCCCGCTAGATTGAAAACCCGAAAGGGCGGTCTAGGCAAAAAACAGGGTGCGTCATAAAAAAATGAGAGAGTGAGAGAGAGAAGGGAAAGAGAAATGGAGATCCCCGGCCTCTAAAGAAGACAAGTTCTACATTGAATCTCCTCAGCAAGTCAATTCCCCACCGAGTCAACTTTGGGATTGCAAAAGGCTCGACAAGATATAGCACCATCGAAGGTTGTCTTGGGTTATCGGCATCATTCTCCAGCAGTGTGCATTTTTGGGTTCATGAAAAGAAAGTCCGTGGTTACCAAGATCCATCCGAGAACAAGCCCATCATAAAAGGGCACGAGGTTGCACAAATAATCCCTAGCTAGTCAATTGGCTTGGGCAGCAAATAGCAACAACATGTGTCTCAGTTTTCAAGGCTTCTTCAAGTATGTGCTTCTAAAGTACGCCGAAAGCCTCCCGAGAAATGGAGTAGCTCTTGCCATATCCTCTCATGTTTATTCCCTCACACGAGGACGAGTCACTCTTGCTTTGTTCAACAAATGGTGACGCCCTAGGGGCTATGTGACTCAAGAACAAGGGATTCTTTTGCTTCATTTGAAAATCAATACGCCCTAGGGGCTATGCTCAAGAAAGATGTGTGAGACTATCCTCAAAGTCCCTCAAAAGGGATGTCAAAAAGCCATCTTGTCACGTGTGCCCGTGCTCGTTTCCCCAATCAAGGGTTGACCCTTCTCGCAATCAATGATGACACTCTAGGGGCTACGGTCAAGTCTTAAAGGCTCCCTCGGCAAAGAGCAATTAACTCCCCAGCAGTATCCCCAGCCAAGTCATGTGCAACATTGGAAGCTTCCTCAATTCGGCACCGAAGGTCTCAACGGGCTTCGCAATTACAATCTTTTGGGTTACGGCATTACAGTAATTCAAGCAAAGGGCAGTATTAGGGCTTCGCGACCGACAGTCTTTTAGGCAACAATACTCGAGCAAGTGCAATGTGGAGTAGTCTTATGGCTCCATGAGAACAATCAAGCTTCAAAGGGTCTCTCAACACTTCAAGTCGAAGGCCTCTTGGTTTTAAATAAAGACTCCGATGTTATGAATGAAGTTGATGATTTTTGTTAGAACTCACAGCGAGATTTTGAAGGAAGTCTTAGAGAAAAGGAAAAAGATTCAATATGCTAAACTCTAATCAAAACAGGGTTATAGCGGGAAATGCCACGGCCAATCCCAATGTTTCTGCAATTCAGCACCCCCTTCTCCAAGATCAAAATCACAAGGTGCAGCTCAGATAAAGTTGGGCCACAGCACTAGTTGCATCCGAAGATCCGTCATTAGTTCAACTCAAGAAGAGTCAAGCAAGCATACTCATTTGAGACTTTATCACGCCAAGACCTTATCCTCCGCGACCTCGACGGCACCGCAAGACATTACTGCATCTTTTGACATAAGCCCTAGCCATTTGGGTATCGACCACAATGAGGCCATTCATCTCCCCAGTAAGAGCAAGAAGGAGATCTCTATCAAGAATTCTACCAAACGGTACATCCGCTCTCAATGCCGAGCCAATCACGAGATAATTTGGGGCTTTACAATGAAAGGTCTTCACATCCCGCCATCTACAAGCCCACGACACTTGGGGCTTTGCAATCTCTCGAAGCTTGGCATCAACGATCTCCTCTTGGGGCTTGCTCACTACAACAACAAAGGGCGATTTACTCGAATGGGCCAAGAGCTGATTTATCTTGGAGCTATGCAAGTCCCTCAAAATTTGGCATCAAAGGCATTCTAGGGGCTTTACAATCAGCAACCCTCATCTCGGCATCAAAAGCCTTTTGAAGCCCCATAATCGACAAATCTCTTGGGGCTAGACATCAATCTTCGTTGGGCACACCGGCGACAACAGAATTCGAGCGAGACAATCCGGACTTCGACTGAACATGACTTGATCTTGGGTTGGCTTTACAAACACACAATGGCTAAAATGGTTCACCCACGAACCTAAAAAAAAAAAAAAAAAAAAAAAAAAAAAAATCTTTTCCTCACATGTGTGCATATTCTTTCCTTTCTAACCTTAAAAAAAAAAAAAAAAAAAAAAAAAAAAAAAAAATTTTTTCTTTCTTTTTCTCCTTCTATGTTCAAAATTATGTGCTTTACTTTGCTTTGCTCCTAGCCTCTCCTCCAGCGTTCTCCATCATCCTTGAACTACGCTGGTCTGATTCTCTTAAAGAGATACGTAGGCAGCCTTTTGGCACGACCAACCCATCATCCAGAATACCATCTCGCCAACCCAACATCAAGGACATTCTCTCATCAACATCTAAAGAATGGACATTCTCCATCAAAGCATCCTCCGCGGACATCAAGAATCCATCTCCACTCAAGCGGCAATGGTAAGTGAAGGTATGAATACATCCAATGCTTTCCTCAAAATCACACCGCACACAAGATCACTTTCTACATTCTTACTTCTCTCTCATTACAAAGGTGCTTTCAAATCACATGTCACACCACAATCACAATTTTCTCTCGCAATTCCTATTTCACATCTCACACAAGCACATATATCTGCAAAGCATACACATAACAGGTGCTGCACAGAGCACCAGGTGCCGCACAGAGTACCAGAATCAACAGGTGCCGCACAGAGCACTAGGTACCGTACAGAGTACCAGAATCAACAGGTGCCGCACAGAGCACCAGGTACCACACAGAGTACCAGCATCAACAGGTGCCGCACAGAGCACCAGGTGCCGCACAGAGCACCAATTCTGGTCGATGGTGGACCGCTCAAATCACCATACCGCCGCACAGCGCATCAGAATATGCCGCACCGCACACCAATTCTGGTCGATGGTGGACCGCTCAAATCACCATACCGCGCACAGCGCATCAGAATATGCCGCACCGCGCACCAATTCTGGTCGATGGTGGACCGCTCAAATCACCATACCGCCGCACAGCGCATCAGAATATGCCGCACCGCGCACCAATTTTGGTCCATGGTGGACCGCTCAAATCACCATACCTCTTCCATCAGCAAAAGTCGCTCACACAGGGAGCGCACTTCTATCCTTTGTAATTTCAAATTCCTGCTTTATCGAGTCTTTGTTTTCTCTTGTCGATGTCCTCGGCGGTTGTCTCTCTTTCGTCGACGCGTTTTGCCTCGCAATCCACGTCGCCGAGGGGCTCTGTAGACACCCCGTCTTGGACCTCTCACCCCGATTGCATACATAGTATTTTTATTTAACTTATTTTTATTAATTTCTGTTACTTCGGTTAAGTTCCTAACTTATTCCGTTAGTTTTGGACTAAACTGCATAACAGAGTTAACTTTTAGGGTCATTCTGTCATTCTGTCATTTTTCACCCGCGGGCGCTTCCGGCACTGCCAGTGAGCCGCGCGCGCGTCTCGCCCCAAAAGCCGGACCCGCGCGCTTCCCACTTTGGCAGTAACGGATTGCACCTTATTTCCCTCCCTTTTCTTATTTACAAACATCTTTTCTTGATCACAAAAGACCTCTTTTCTCATCCACATTCATCCCCCCTTTTTCTCATTAACTCCCAATCCCACACTTCTAGCCTTTTCATTAAAACAAAATATTTCCTTTTTATTTTATTTGATTTTCTTTTATTTCTTTATTTATTATTTTTATTTATCTTATTTTTGATTGGTCAATTCCATTTCACATGGATGATCATCTTTTCCCTCCAACCTTTCCCTCTCTTTTTTACCTATAAAAACCATCATCTTCTACCTTGGAAAAGGGACCCAATATTTGAGACTTGAACAAAAACTCTACACAAATCATCTCAACAATCTTTCTCTACAAAACACTACACAAAGTGTTTGCACAACATTTTCTCTACAACAACACCATTTTCAAGTCCAAGTTTGAAGTCCTCTTTCCTAAGGTACAATATCTCTTTTCTTCTCTTATTTTATTTGTCTAGTCTTACTAGTATGCAATCTCCATAAAAAAGGGATACAACCAAAAGGCCACTTCACTATTGAAGTTTGACCAAGGTTACATCCCAACATTCCAAACTTCATTTAATTTATATTTCATTTCTTAATGTAATCATTTAGCACTAGTCCAACATGTAACTATTTAGCATTAAATTAATAAAATTGTTCTTTTCCCCTTTTTTTTTCTTTACATTATAATTGTTAGCATTGTTAATAAATTGAAGGACATTTAGCATTAGAACACCAATAGTAGCAAGACCCGCATAAGCGGGGCGGAGTGGGTGTTTAAGTACTTCCCACTCCGTCACCTAACCCCCGAACCCTTCTCTCCCGAATCTCTGGTTTTGTACATAAATTAGGCTATTTCTAGGTTTTTCTTATGTTCCTTTAAAAACATAGGTGGCGACTCTAAACAATCTAAAATCAAGTTAGACATCCTAGGATAATTCACCGCTCTAGCCAAGCCGTGGTTCCCCGGGGTATCTACACCTCCAAATCCTCTTGGGTGAGGGTATTAGAGACACTCTCGGACTCGAAGGTAAGTGTGAGCTGCTCTTCCTTTGTTGCTGTGCGGGGTATGCAACCCATTTCTTGACTAAGAATTCCTCGGATACCACGGGCCCTTTTGTTGAATACCAATTGTTGATCGGCTCGGAGCTTGGCGGGATCTCACTGATAGTTTCGTTCATGATGATGGTGTCATGGATGGCGTTAACTTGGCATTCATTCATCATGGAAAGCTCTTCAAACATGGAGGCTAAATCTGTCAGTTCTTCCCCCACGGTGATTTCTGTCTCGGACTCTATAGTCATCTTCCTCCCCCACCATTCACGGGGCGACATGGGAGTTGGTTCTCTGTCGGATATATGGACCTCACAATCGGAGAAGATTTCGAGGCCGGGCTTTTTGACACCTTTATTGTTAACCCACGGCTCGGGAAAGATCATGTATGGAACGTCCTCCCCTTGGCGGACAAAATAACCATTCAACGTCTTGCGATAAGGCCTTAGATTAGGGACTTCATACCTACGGCCTTCTTTACGAGCTCGGGCCTTTTCGTTCTTGATCGCTTGTTCTTGTTTCATGTCTTCTTTGGAAGGCTCATACCCCAAACCGAAGGTGTTCTTGACAAATGGGACTTGCACGGGATGTAGGATTCCTTGCTGATATTTCCCTAAGCCTAAACAAGGGAAGTAGTCCATATTCCTCATCATGCGGAGGACTTTGTGATTGCTGGGGGTCCATGATCCGTTTCCCCCTTCTTTGTCAATGGCGTTGATTGAGACGCCGGAGAGAGTGGAGTCTGGTAGACCATGCTGAACTTGGTGGACGGGCTCACCTTTTCTGTGGATAGTGATGTTTTCAGCCATTACGGTCACTATTTCATCACCATTTCGGATCTTGACACATTGGTGGAGAGTTGACGGTACGGCATTAGCACTGTGAATCCATGGTCGACCCAACAGTAAGTTGAACGAGGCCGGGATATCAAGCACTTGGAATGGAACGGACATGACCATGCTCCCAAACTCAATGTCTATTTCGATCATCCCCATGACTGTACGGGCGGTGCTGTCATAACCTCGGATTACTTGAGTAGAAGGCTTCAAATCGGAATCCTTAAGCCCCAGTATGCCCATGATTCTACCAGGCATGAGATTGAGTGCGGAACCACCGTCCACTAAGACTCTTGAGACGGGCCTCCCCCTTGCTCGTACCTTGAGGTAAATAGCTTCGTTGTGGTCGGAATCAAACGGTGGAAGGTCCATATCGGCAAAGGTGATGACGTTGCCAAAGTGAATGTGACCAATCATTGCCGTGAGGTCCTCGGGAGAAGTATCGGGAGAAACTGATGTATCATCGAGATTGCGGATGACAAGATCTCGGTGTTTCTTTGAGGATGCAATGAGGTCCCAAATAGAGATGTTGGCTTGATTTTTCTTGAGTTGGACAAGTAGAGGATCTTCGGGAGCGTTGTGAGCTTGCGGCTTTTGAGAAGAGGAGCTCGGTGTGGAAGTGGAAGGGTTGCTTGCTATGACTCGACCGGATCGAGTTAGCATGTTGACGTTCCCATCTTGCTTCTTTTCCTATTCTCTAGTACTTCCCTCATTACTTCATCGTAAGTCACTACATAACAAGAATTGTCAAGTTTATTCATAACATTGGGGCCCCCATTCACAATTGGATTGAATGGGTGGTCCCCTCGAGTTCTCCTATCTCTATTACATTGACATGCTCGTCATTAGTCACTACAAATTCTTTCTTATCTATGAGATCTTGAATGACATTGCGGAGAACGAAGCATTCCTCGGTGGTGTGGCCACTATATTGGTGGTAGCCACAATACTTGTGGTGAGCATGATTGGGGTGGACCGTCTTGGGTTGGTACCCTTGCACGGGTGTGACTTGACCCTTTGCCTTGAGGACCTCGAACACTTCGGTTTGAGTCATGCCTTGGAGAGGCGTGTAGACACGGTCACTTCGGGACTTCTTCCCTTGAGGTGGAGGAACCTTTTTGTAATTCCCTTTGTCAATAGTGACGGCGTTGACCGAGGCCTCTTTTGTGGAGTTGGAAGCGGCCTAGTAGCGGTAAGTAGGAGTGGTCTTCTTAATCTCCTTGAGCAAGTCATCCATGCGTACCCCCGCCTCATACATTTGGGAGAAGTCGGAGTAGCAAGCCCCACTTAGGTGAGTGCGGAGATCAATCTTGAGACACTTGAGAAATATGTCCATTTGCTCTTTTGTGTTCGGCCTCTCAACAATTTCAGAGAGTTTGTCATTCCATCTCCTTGTGAAGTCGATGAAGGACTCATTGTCTCGTTGAGTAGTGTTCTCTAGCTCTTTCCTTGTGGGCCGGTGAGTGGTGTTGCCTTGGTATTGGTTCTTGAAGGCAAGCATGGCGGAGTCCCAATCAAGACGGACAGTGAGCGGGAGAGTAGCATACCAATCTTTTGCCGCCCCCTCGAGAGTGAGAGGAAAGCATTGAGCCATCACCTTGGTGGAGACCTTCTTTGGAACCATTGCCCAAATATAAGTCTCAATGTGAGCCATGGGACAAGAGTTGCCCTTGAATTTGCTTATGTCGGGCATCTTGAACTTATCGGGAAGAGCGGCCATAGTACTCATGAGGATGGATGATTGATAAAGGCTTGTGTCGGAACCTTTCCCCATGTTGAGCCCATTGGATTTTTGGTCGATGTAGGCCATGATAGAATCCACCATTTTGGGCTCATTGTTCTCGGAACTTGGTTCCCCCATTTTCTTGGTGCGGGTGTTGACATAAGGACTCTTGAACAAACCCTCGGTCCATTCGGATTCATCATCATTGTTCTTGTTCTTTCCCTTGGCAAGGTTGGTGAGCTTTTCTTTCATTAGCTCCATTTCGGCCTCGTGGGCCTCCCTTTGGCTGTCGAGGTGGGATTGCCAAATGTCGTCTTTGCTTTGTGCCTCTTTGTTAAGGGTGGAGACTTGCTCTTGGAGGAGTTGGACCATGGTTGAGAGCTGTTCGAGAGACATGGTGTTGCTGCTGCCGGTCATGGTTGATGTTGGAGCTGTTGGAGTGATCTCTTCACGGACTAACCGATTTGCTGAATCTCGGTAGACTTTGTAAGTACCAATTGAACCTATTTTGCAGAAGAGGCCCTTGTCAGTATTGAGTAACACTTGCGGTCCATGAAGAGGCTTAGAACACACAGTTGGGCACACGACTCGAACCACATAAGAAAAGACCTTTTTTTTTTATAAGTCGGAGGGAATGAATCCCTTTTGGGGTTTCTAAGAAAATAATGGAATCGTCACACTAGTATATAGACCATCTCGCGGTCCCATATACTCATCGGATTCCATCGCGCTTGTGAATCCTACATGTATCGGGATTAAACTAAATTAATGTAGTAAAGCATACATGCGGGGACGGATTTTTATTTTCGTCCAAAATAACCACTTTTGGGGACGGATTTTTATTGCGTCCATTTCAACAAGTTGGCATGTATGATTTGAAGACATTAGTTTAGGGAAATCTCGGTACATGGAAACCGACTTGAGTCACGGAGTGTTAGACCCTAACTAGAATTGTGTGGTTTGTGCTCGGCTTGAATATGAGGCTCAAAGGTCACCCCCGGCATGTAGTCTTGAACTACGCCACGGGCTGAGGTTTACCGCTTCGAAAGAGCCAAGGTCTGGTGGAGCTTGAAACTTTCTAGGACGGGCCTCGACGGGTTTGGGGTTGGACTTGTGCGACTCGATAGTGAGCAGTTCATAGGAATATGTGCATGTAGTGTGAGGTCTAACAAGTGACAATTTTTTTTTTTATTTTTTTTATTTTTTTTTTGAAAAGAAAGAAAAACACACAAGACGTATGAAACTGGAATTTGAGTTGAAGAGGGCACCGGGGATGATTGTGGAACTTTTGGGTCGGTGGTGTATAAGGTAGCCTGAAGGTAAGGTTTGGGGACGAATGGTAACTGGGGAGAGTTTCCCCTAACTTGCTTCTGGCTACAAGTTAGGGGATTAATAGTATTAATTATTTTAATCCCTTTACATTTTTGAAAACATAAGTAAAGGTCAAAAGTTTCAACATTACACATATTAAACTCCTCAACTTTCAAATCTGCAAATTCTCACAATATATGGGCCATTTGAAATTTTTGATTGTTATATCCGTTAATTTACTAACAATCGTTAACATTTATTAATGTAAACTAACAATTTGGGTTGATTAGGTTGAATTATGCATAGTACGCAGGTTGATTTGGTAGTTTAGATAGTACGCGGGTCAAATTGGTTGTATTCATATAGTACGCGGGTCATTTTGGTTGTTTACTCGATTTTGATTTTGAGTTTCCTACTAAAAATAAAACAACCCTAAAATAAGATAATGGACCCACTTTCATAGTCACACCAATTTTCTACTTATAACTTCACTAACACTCCCAACCAGCGTTCTAAAAGACGCTCGTCTAAACTGCCTAGGCGCATTCATGAAACGCCTAAGTCCCGCCTAAGATATTATAATTATTTCTGAATTCCCGGCCGCACCTAAGTCCCGTTTAGACCCCGTTTAGGCGCTAGGCCCTGCTGCAGCGCCTATCGACCGCCTAGCGCTTTTTAGAACGTTGCTCCCAACGATCCTATTTTAAATTTATACTTATAGTATTTTAAAGTTGGTGAAATCAACCATGGGAATGACACATAAGCTACAAATGAGTTTATCTTGATTTAGAGAATGCCATGTAATATGACATTTGCAATCTTGGAGGCTTTTGGCTTTCTCCTACCTAGGTTAAAATCTATATATATATATATATATATATTAAAGTTGGCCAAAAGAGCTATGGTATTGACATGTGAACAAACAATGTAGAAAGCTTGCATTTGGAGAAGCCACATCAACAACATACTAATAAATAAGTGACTTTCATTTTCTTTTCATTAGCTAATACTATTAGCTAATAATAATAGTTACTAAAAAGGGTAACTATAATAGTTAACTATTATAGTAACTATTACTATTATTAGTAATAGTTAACTATAATAGTTAACCATTATAGTTAACTATTACTCTTATTAGTAATAGTTAACTATATTAGTTAACTATTACTATTAATAGTATTAGTTAACAATATTAGTTACAATACAAGTTAAATAATACTATTAATAGTATTAGTTAACTATTACTATTAATAGTATTAGTTAACTATAATAGTTACTATGTAGTTAATTATTACTATTAATAGTATTAGTTAACCATAATAGTTACTTTATAAGTTATTTTTTACTATTAATAGTATTGGTTAACTATAATAGGCTACATACATTAACTATTACTATTATTAGTATTAGTTAATTATAATAGTTATTATATAAGTTAGATTATTAATTTTTAATATTAATTAATCATAATAGTTACTATATCAATTAACTATTACTATTAATAATATTATTTTATTATAATAATTATATTAATAATTATTATTATATAGACTAATCATTGCTATTAATATAAATATTAACTATTACTATCAATGGTATTGAGCCAGTTACCACACATTACTGGGATGCCTGGAGAGAATCCGAATCAGCATGTATCCCAGTTTGTGCAGATATGTCAAAGCATGAAGCCGGCTACACTTCCTTTAGAGCACTTATTACTCAGAGCATTTTCTTTCACTTTGAAAGATGATGCTAGTACATGGTATTACCCTCTGCCGCCAAACAGCATTACCACATGGCAGCAGATGAAGGAGGTGTTTCTTGATAAGTTCTTCCCTCCCGATCAAATCAATGTGATGAAGCGGGACATTAGCAACATGGAGCAGAAGGTAGATGAGACTCTATACGAGTATTATAACAGGTTCCATAAGTTGTGCAGGAGTTGCCCGTATCATGGGTTTGATGATGATCAGCTGATAGTATATTTCCATGGAGGGTTGACAGTCATGGATAAGCGGTTGGTGGATTCTTGCTGTGGGGGCAGTATTCTGAACAAGACGACTGAGGAGGCTAATGAGATAATTGATGAGTTGACTAAGAGCACTCGGACACATGGCCGGAGATCGAGTTTCAGACAGGTCAGTGCTGCGAATTCTAGTAGTGGTGTGACAAATAAGCTAGAGACGGACGTTGAGGACCTTAAGGGGATGATGAGACAATTGTTGATGGGTCCACCACAAAGTCAGCAGTATCAGACTAATCAGTATAATCATTACAGACCACCATCTGGGCAGCAGCAGCAGTATTAGAGTACCCCTCCGAGACAGTCTACAGATGACATGATTCATTCCTTAGCACAGTCGGTGAGCATGATGAATAGCAATTTCCAACAGTATCTGTAGATACCCCGGGTGACCACAGCTTTAGGCTAGACCGCGTGAATTATCCTAGGATGTCTAACTTGTTTTTAGAGTCGCCACCTATGTTTTGAGGAACATAAGAAAAACCTATTGATTGTAGCCTAAGTTTGATTACGAAAACAGAGATTCTTTGTTTTGAGGTTCGGGGGTTAGATTACGAGATGGGAAGTACCGAAACACCCATCTCGCCCAACTAAAGTTGGTCTTGCTTGATCAAAATCTACATGAATGAAAATGTTCTTCTTCTTCTTCTTTAAGTCATGAAAAGGGGGGATTTAAAATAGGATTTGGAATGTAGGAGATAACTCCTTAACCAACCTCAATGAGATGAGGTGATCATTAGAGTCATGTCCCAAAATGATTTGGGTGATTGCACATTTGATTAAAGTAAAAAGAGAGGGGAGATGAAGTAGAAAAGGAAGGAAAAGATGGACTTTTACCTACAATTTGAAGACCTTCAAATATTTCTTGATGAAATCCTTGGAGAACCTTTAGAAAGTGATTTTGGTATAGTTTTTGTAAGTTCAATTTTCGGTCTAAGTCTTCCATCCTTGAAAATGGAGGTAAAGAGAGGTTTTTATAGGTGAAAGAGGGGTGTTTTTGGTGCCAAAACTCAGTCACCAAGAAATCCTTCCCGGGCAAAATCTTGTAAATTGAGCAAGGGAGGGAATCCTGGCCAGAAATCTGTAACTGACGCCCAGAGGCGCGCGCTTCCTGCTTTGGGGGAGGAGGCGCACGCGCCTGGCTCCTCCTGTCGGAGGCGCGCGACTCAGAGAAGGCAATTTTGACAGAATGGACTAGAAAGTCAGCCCTGTCATTCAGTTTAGTCCCTGGACTTAACGAAGTCAGTCAGGAACTTAACGGAAGTGACAGAAACTAACGAGAAACACTTAAAATGGGGAGAAACACAAAATCAAATGTGCAATCGGGGTGAGCGGTCCAAGGCGGGGTGTCTACAGTATCAACAGAAGACCGATGTGAGTATTGGTAATCTAGAGAGCCAGATTGGGCAAATAGCTGATGCGGTTGGGAGACTAGAGGCTAGAGAGGCAGAGAAGGTACATTCTAGATCAGAACCGAACCCTAAGAAGAGTGCATGTGCCATGACTTTGCGCAGTGGTAAGGAGATTGGGAAGGAAGTTGTACCGGAGGAGCCAGTGACTGAGGTTGAGGAGGTTGTGCCTACTGAGAAAACCCCAGAGGAGAAGAAAGCTACACCAGAGCCAACAGTTTTTGAGTCGGATGTTCCATTTCCTGAGGCATGGAAAAGATCTCGAGAACATGAGCCTGACAAGGCTATCTTTGACACTTTCAAGAGGATTGAGGTAAACATCCCATTTTTAGACTTTTTGCAGACTGTCCCGAGATATGCCAAATTCCTTAAAGCACTGTGTACATTGAAGAGGGATCAGAAGGCGAGGAGTCAGAAAAAGGTGAAGATGAAAGAGCATGTGTCTGCAGTCTATCATGAGAAGATGCCCAAGAAGTGTAGTGATCCGGGTATGTATATTATTCCTGTGTCTTTGGGTGATGATTCTGAGCATATGGCCATGCTTGACTTGGGTGCTTCAATCAATGTCATGCCTTATGCATTGTTTGAAAAACTCAAGTTGGGACCCTTACAGGATACACGGGTTGTTATTCAGTTGGCGGATAGGTCGAATGCATACCCTAAGGGGAAGGTTGAGGATGTGCTTGTTCGGGTTGGTAAGTTCATATTCCCTGCTGATTTTTATGTTTTGGAGATGGATACGGATCCTAAGGCTCCCATTCTGTTGGGGAGACCATTTATGTCTACGGCTCATACTAAGTTGGATGTTTCCAATGGTTCTTTGACTATGGAGTTCGATGGGGATTTAATGGAGTTCAATATTTTTGACTCCAAGAAAGACTCTAAGGATGTTCGTGGTTTATGTTTCATGGATGTAATTGAGCCAAAGATAGAGGATGTGTCCAATATTTGTAGTGGGGATGATGAGTTGAAAATACCGGCGGTGAAACATGGGCCAAGAAAGGTGAAGAATCTTCCTGAGCACCGAAAGCATGCATTTGGAGGTGAGGAAGAAGTGATGATGGCTAGTAGTTCGATTGATAAGAAAGGAGGTTTGAGCACGATAAACAAAAAGAAGAAGGGATTTATGCAGTCAATTCGAGCTCAAACGGGGTGGAGTGTGCACTATGAGGTACCATTTATTCCCTTACGTTTAAACTGTCCTTATTTATTTTTATTCACTTTTACACACTGAGGACACTGTGTAGTTTAAGCGTGGGGGAAGGATTTGTAGTTGTATAGTATGCATTTTTCATTCTAGATAGTTAGGTGTATAGTATGCATTTTTCACTCTAGATAGTTAGTTTATTTAAAAAAAAAAAAACGCACAAGAAAAGAAGCCCGTTAGATTGAAAACCCGAAAGGGCAGTCTAGGCAAAAACCAGGGTGTGCATTAAAAAAAAAAACAAAAAACAAAACAAAATAGAGAGGCTAAGTGAAAACCCGAAAGAGCGCTTAGGCAAAAGGTGATGTTTGAATAATAAATTATCATACATCCACCGGAGAGTAGACATAAGGGAGGTTTGGAGTTTTGGGTAGGATATACACTATTGGAGTAGGAGGTTCGGATAGTGGAGTTTAGGTTAGAAATCCTCGTTCTTTTCTTGGAGATATAAGGGGGTGTTGGTGTTTTGTTACGAGGTAAGTTTTGTGCATATTTATTAATCACATAAAAACTTTTATTTTTATGAGGGAGATTGTAGTGTGAGATAAGCGTGGGAGAAATTTAGGACATTTTTAGTTCCCCTTGGCTTTTGAGTGGGCATTTAGTTTGGATACCGTTTATTATGGTGTTGGTATCAAGCTATTGTCATTTTTATTATTTATTTGAGGAGTTATAAGGAGACGGAGTTTCTACACTTCGATTTTATTTATTGATTTTTGATTGGTGGTTTAGAGGAGACTAGGAGTCATTTTTCTCCATGCTACGCTATATAGACCGGTGTTTAGAGGGGAGTTAGGATTTTACTCAGGGACGAGTAAATGTCTAAGCGTGGGGGAATTTGATGAGACGGATTTTATACACTTTACTCCTAGGATTTTATGAGCTTAAATGGTGAATTTTATGTATTTTAGTTAGATTTTATGTAATTTTGGGCATTTATGTAATTTTAGGGTTTAATTGTAATTTGGGGGATATTTTAGTATTTTTATATTTTTACCCAAATTAAGTATTTTATTATTCAAAAGAAATTCCAAAATGGAATTAAATTGTAAAGCCCAAGATTATTGAAGTGAAGATGGATCAATGGTTGGTGGAAGAAAAGAATTAAAGGAAGCCCAGAAGCATGGAGGTCCAGCCCAGAACACCAACACAGGCGGCCCAACAATTAAACCGGCCCAGATCAACATGACGAAGCCCATCATCTCACCAAGACTTGGCCCAAAACGCACAAGGAAGCAAGCAAAGGAACAAAGACAACCCAGCAAGGAGGCCCATCTCAGCGAGGCCCAGATCAAGAAACGTCCCTGGCAAATGCGTTTTGGCGTTGGAAGGGAGACAGCTATCAGTACGTGTGCGGCTCAAAATCCGAGGCGGGAATCCGGCTTGGAGAAAGCGCATCTACCAGGCGCGTTTTCGGCGGAGTTGAGGAGGACGCGCGCGTGCTGGCGCGTGAGGACGGATTCTGGCCAGATTTTCACCCTATTTTCCTATTTTATATTTCCTTTTATTATTATTTTTTTTTTTACATCCTTATTGTTTTAGGACTTTATCTAGCAAAAGAGGTTTTTTTCATTGTTTTGAGTAGGGACTTCAACAATAATTTTAGATCTAGGGTTTTTGTTTTTCTTTTCCATGGAGATTCAAAAGCTTTGGATGAGGAACTAAAATCCAAGCTTTGGGTTTGATTTCTTGAACCCCTTTTTATCGATTTGAGGTATTTTTATTTTCATAATTTTGATTCCTATTCATAATTTTGCCTGTTCTTAATTCTAGATCGGTTACTAGGGTTTACAAACCTGATCAATTTATTTATCTTTGTGATTGGATCTTTGCTAGAATTCTCTGTTCTGTGCCAGAATTAGGGTTTTCACTGTAGCAATTTCATGATTTATGCATGTGCCATGGTAAATTGTGATTAGGGTAAAATTAAGCAATTATCTATTTTAATAAATAGAAAGTGTTCTTGATCTTAGTTTTTTAAATCTTGAATCAATTAATTTTGCGATCTAGACTGTGCCAGTTAGATTAATTCATTAATTAGGGTTTCTAGTGAGTGTGCCACTGCTAGTAACTATTCTGAAAGAAGAAACAGAGATTGAAATAAATCTCGGATCAAGTGAATAGAGTTAAAAGTAAATTGATGTACCGATGATAATTGATTAAAAAAGTGGGGACGGAAACAAATCTGAAGTATTCTTTAATTATTGTTTTTGCTCATAATTAATTTAATTTCTGTTTTTAGGATTTAATAAATATATTTTTCCCCCAATCTGGTGAAGTGACTGTTCGTAAATAAATAACCGTTCTTTGTGGATCGATTCTGGACTTGTCCCTAGCTACATATTTTTAGAACATAGTCCAGGTTTAATTTGTAGGTGTGCGATTAAGCCTATCATGGGTCCCATTAAATAAAACACTTCCATTTTTTGGGTTGTCCTAATTCGAATGGGACACCCAAAATGGAAATTTGTCCTAATTCGAGTGGGACGGAGGGAGTAAATAGTTTTTCTAAGTCAACAAATTTATGTTCAGGAATCAAAAAGTGTCCAAAAAAGTAAATTTCATTTACAAACAAGAAAATCTTTTTTTTTCAAAAAGTAGTAAAATATCTTAATTATTTCCTGAAAAAAAAAAAAAAACTATGACGCTTACTGCTTTCTTTCCAGGTCGTCATCTTCCCCATTCTACTTCACCAAATCCGTCTCACGACCGCCTCACACCACCGCAGCCTACCACCATCATGATACTCCCCCGTCATCAATATCCGTTGTAAATTTGATGGCGAGTAAGAAAGCTAGATAAAACACATCAATAATTTCTCTACAAATCAACTACAAAACCCATTCCAATTGCAATGGATTTTCAAATCAACAAAAAAATCCATCAATTTATCTCCAACAAAAAAATTCTTTGTTTAGATAGAGGATTTGAATAAAAAGCCTATAATTGCAATCATGGAATGGGTACGCGGCGGTACGTCGTGCTTCTCACTCTGTTTCACTCAAGACCGATTCAATTCATTTTGGATGAGCTTCGTCGTTGCCCGCGGTAATTGATTTTACGAAGCCGGTTTCAATTTCGACAATCTTGAGAAGATTTACATTTGATTTTGATCTTTGCATGAGAAAACTCAGATCTTGCTTTTTTTTCTTTAGATTCCCCCCTCTAAAATCGAAAAGTGTAGATGGAAAAAAGAGGGGTGATTGTGGTGGCCGTTAAATGGTGTTGGCGATGGCATGGTGGTGGCGGCATGGAAGGAGCGTGAGCTTGAAAGAGATGATGATAAAGGGAATAAAAAAGTTATTCACCCTTCCTCATGTTTAAACTATGTCATCTTAGCCCCTTCAAAGTTTTGAAAAATCAAATGAACCAATTTTGTTAATCATGTGCAAAACACGTGCTTTTTAACTGATTTTTTAACAGATTCCGTCAAAAGACCCTAACTGGCGAAAATGAATTACCCCAAGGTCTATCTGGCGAAAAAAGACATCCAAGGCTCGATTGGAAGGGTGGTATCATACTTCAGGGTCTAAATTGTCATTAACCCTTTTTTTGTGTTAATGTTTTACTTTTTATTTTATTAATTATTTTCATTTTCAATCCTGTTAAGTTTGAATTATCATTAAGCCCCTATAAAGAAATATCAATTTCATATTAACCAATTCGTTAGTCACGTGCAACGCACATGATACTTAACTGACTTTTCTAATGAAAATCGTCAAAAAAGCTTTAACTGGCGAGTTTTTTACACGTCAATGTCTGATCTGGCGAAAAAAAAAACATTAGGATTCGTTTGGGAGGGTGGTGTATGACTTTAGGGTCTAAATTGTCATTAACCCTTTATCAATTTAGAATCCAAAGTTAGCAGCATTAGTTAATTATGTGTTTTTTGATAGAATTGCTAAAAACATTCGCTAAGTCATCACATGTTTTGCACATGTGTCCTAACTGATGTTATTTGGGGTTGTAATTCCCAATTTACCCTTTAATTCAGACCCTAAATTGAAAAATCTTAATTTAGAACCCCAATTTAGGAACACCTTCTAAGTTTGGGCCTTAATTTAAAAACACTCCAAAGTTTGGACCCTACGTTGTCATTTTATCCAACGAAAAGAAGAACTAGGTTTTAACTAGAACACACCTCTCTAACCATAAAAGGATGCACACATTCGTCCTATTTTATCTCCCAACACCATCAATCACACGTTTAAACAATGCACGGAGCACCAATTATACACCATGTACGATGAAAAATACACATTCACATGCATAAGATTATCATTTTCCCATCATACTTCAAACCCGCCACTATTTCACTTAATTATCGTTGCCCCAAAATGAGTAGTTGTTTTTTCCCTGCCCCTGTTAATGAATTATATAAACTCAAATTTGATTTTACTAACTATCTCCTTAAGTTTGAAACATAATTGAATCTTCGTTTCCAATTTACTTCCCTTTTTTTCTTTGATAGTAAAAAATAATAAGTCTTAATCATCAATTATAGCTAATTAGATTTATCTTAAATTTTAAAACATAGTTTTGGTGACCATGGATAAAATCTAATAAATCCCATGGGGCAAAAGCGATTCTTTTGAAAAAAAAAGTGACAAAATATGGTCAAAAGTTAGAGAGTGTTTTAAGATTGGAATCTAAACTTTGAGGGTAGCCTCGAATTAGATAGGCTTTGTCAATTTAGGGTCTGAATTAATCAGTGTTATAAAAATTGGGGTACGCGCTCACCTAGGCACCGCCTAAGCGCTAGGCGGAGTCCAGGCGCTGCGATTTTCCATTGGGTGGCTAATAGGCGTTAGGCGGTCTAGGGGGATCTAGGCGGCCTAGGCGGTCTTGGCGGGATTAGGCGGGCCTAGGTGGGTTTAGGCAGATTCATTGGAAAAAAAGATTTATTAATATTTTATCAATTTTCTACTCTGGTCCGGCTACACATATAAGCAAAAAAAAAAATTCACTTTACACATAGTAAGAAGTTAGTTAAAGTAGTTTGATTACAAAAATATATTAAAATTACTAAGATTTCCGCACATTAAAATTACCATGGTTTCACTAAAACAAATGTCATTTTACAAGGATTGAAAATAAAAACAATATATAAAAGGTTGAAATTGACTTGACTTTAGCTTATGTTGTGGATGATAGAATAATTTTATGATTTTCATATTATCTATGCTTTTTGTGTGTAAAGTCTCGGTCCCGCCTAGGCCCCACTTAAAATGTATTATTATTTTTTGAGAAATATAAAAAATACTTGACATTATTTTTTGAATAACTATATATATATTTATAGATTTATAAGAAATTAAAAATGCGCTGATTTTTCAGCCTCGTCTAGGCCTTGCCTAAGCGAGCTAGGCACAGCTCCGCCGCCTAGCGTTTTTTAGAACACTGGAATTAATAAGCACTAATCATTTTTGTGTTGTGGCCACAAGGACCAAAATAACCTTACAAGTTTCGCATGTGCAAGACACACATGTGCAAGACACGTGATGACTTAATATTTTTCTAACAATTTCGTCCAAAAACCCTACTAACTGACTAACGTTGTTAACTTTGGACCCCTAAATTGACAAAATTAAAACATCAGACCTCAATTGGCACATGTTTGGGATGAAAATATGAGCTACATAGTGGCACCTTGGCATGTTGACTTTTTTGACATATTGAATTACCTTGAGTCGACGTCCTGAGTTGACAAATTACATCTTGAAGTGATACCTTACATCTTAACTTTACATCTTGACCTTAAATCTTGACTCTACATGTTGAATTTACATGTTGAATTTACATCCTGACATCCTGACGTCCTGAGCTGATATCCTGAGTCGACGCCCTGAAGACTTAACAAATCCCTATTTTTTAGGATCACGATATCAGCCATGTGATCAATTGTAGACCGGGTAATCTGAGGTCCTTATCAACAATAGATGATCCACAATCCACGGTCTTCAACAAACTAAAGATATCCCAGATTTTTAGGGATTTGTTGTTTGGGGAAAGAATTTCACATCAACTCAGTTACATCTTGACATCTGGGCAACTGTTTCATCATGACGTCTACATCCTGAAAGGAAGTTTTATGGTTCCTATTTTTTAGGGCATGATTGAAATACATGTGATTAATTAGAGACCGAGTCAACGATTATCCACAAGGGCTGATCTATAACAAACCCTAGACTCTCCGGATTATTAGGGATATTTACTTTTATTTGTTATTTATTTTTCAAGTATAAAAGAGAGACCCATAACATGTATTTCACACACTCACTTCTCTGTAAACTCTCTTTATACTTTGTCTTTGTAATCCCCTCAAATACTTAGTGAATTTTTAGGGTTAAGGCAGGTTTCCAAAACCTCCCGAGGTTTTATGCAGGAAGATGATTGTTCCAAAGGCTTTCCTCGTTACATCCTGCGTCTACTTCTTGAATTCTGGTCTACATCTTGAAATCTAAAAGTCTATATTCCATTTGTACCCTATTTACTTTTATTTGCCCAATTGTCGAAAATTGGCCAAAACAATTTGTCGCCGTCTGTGGGAACTTTGGTCTTTTAGATTTTCAGGAGATTCAAGATGAGTAATCAAACCATCAGTCAAAATACATCTGGAATTCCAATTGCAAGTGGGGGCAGAACAGAATTGGCATTGATCATATCTAGTGGGAAACCTCCAAACATGACCACAACTGTTACAACCAGTCCAATCCAAGCACATGTTGGATCCTCAGCAATGGGGGCATTTGAAATCCCATTGGACATTGCCAGAAACCTCACCAGCATGGTACATGAGTTGAGATAACAACTGACCGTCCAGAGTGATGCCACTACAATGCTGATCGATATTGTTTCTAGGATACAACGTGATGTGACAACTCTACAAGCTGGTCCTTCAAGTTCGCATCAGAATGTCCATTCTAGTATCATTCAACCTGTCAATTCCAGCTTGGGACCAACCACGATTTCACCTATACATCCAAGGATTGTACATCCTGACAGCCTGGTTGTAACTTCGAGCCAGGACGTGCTGATGCCTTCCCCAGGATTGACAGGGAGTTTTAATTTAAATACAGATAACATTGTTAATCATGTTGTTACTAACCCCAATGCAGGAAACTCAGTTGAAATATTCTTGAATATTCCAGGGGTAGCATTGCCATTTTTACCAGGCATCTCCAACATGTTACAATGAATCTCGCTTTGTGCCGGCCATTTCCTATGTTGACATCCCAAAGAGGTTCATGATGCCTAACATGAAATAATATGATGGGACTACAGACCTCTTGGAACACATAGCATTATATCAAGAAAGATGAATGTCATCCACATATACAACACAAAGAAGTTTGTTTTTGCAGGGGTTATGGATTCACATTGACTGGTGCAGCCATGAGATGGCTAATAAGCCAACCTATTGGTTATATTGGATCTTATGCGCAACTGATTAACATATTTATTAATCAATTTTCTTGCACTAGAGTTTTTGAGAAACTAACAAGTGATCTTTACAGGGTAGTTTAACAACCTGACGAAACATTGAAAGAATATTTAAGCAGGTTCAACAAAGAAGCCATAGACATACCCAATCTTGACATGTTGACAACTACTGAGGCATTCAAGATGGGCCTGAAGACATGCTCACCATATTACAAAGAATTAGTCATGAATCCATGTAGAAGGCTAGAAGATGTTAGGACAAGAGCCATAAAATTCATTAGACTTGAAGAGGATGGACTCATGCAAGAAAGCTAGTTTCCAAGTGGAAAGGACCTACCTCGTTGATTCAGAGGTTGGAAAGGGGGAATCCTGGATGTCAACTCTAGATGGTACCAGAATTCCAAGAAGTTGGAAGGCAATACATCTCAAGTTGTACTTCATGTAAGTTGTAGCTTGCAAATTGAATTCAGAAAATCAGGTATGCATTTATATTAAGTTGTTTCATTTACGTCATTTCAATTCTATTTATTCTCATCAAACACCCACTGACTTAAGCATCGGAGGGGTGTTAGCTAAGCTAACGCCCAACCCTAACATGATTCTGTTTTGCAAGGAAACCCAAAGTCACTATCTAATCTAAGGTGTTTACATATTGATCCAAGTTTACAAAATGTTTACATACTAAGTCAGAGCTTACCGAACAATATCAAAGTGAAAATTACATCCAAGTTGCAAGGTACACACCTTTCCAATGTTTAAAAGTTTTACACCTTTCTTAAGTGTTTAAGGTTTTTACACTTTCGCCTGGGTGTAAGTTTTTCATGTTTTAATTGTTGGGTTTCGTGCAATCATGCCCAGCGGAAGACATTACATGAAGAAACCGAAAGCCTAGATCCGCTACGATCAATAATTCATAATATGAAGATGAAATAAACTAACCCTTGTAGATCAAAATATGAAACCTTGGATTTAGATGCTAAGAAGAGCACCCTCTACCGTTGATCCACACTTCGAACGGATTCAAGAACTCTTCTTGACTTGACTGCTAGGTCCTTCGAATTGAAAAACTTGATGAAGAACGATTCTTCAATTGCTCCCTTTGATTATTATGGTTCGATGATTGAGAATAATCAAACCTAATAACCCTAGTATAATATGTGTTTTCTCTCTCTCCAAGAAAGAGTTTATGATTTCACAAATCAATGTTATGAGACTGAATCCCGGCTGTACATATTATATACTAAAGGTCTCCAAGATCCTTTAGGGTTTAGGAGTTCTTGTCCAACAAGAAAAATCCTAAAATAAACTGCAGTTCGGGACCCCAGCCGTACGGCTCCAAGACAGCCGTATGGCTCTCTAGGAGCCGTACGGCTCCTAGTCCTTACTGCCTCATTTTTCGCTCTTTTTAATTATCCGCTCTGTGTGTGTGACCCAATAGGATTATACTAAGTTGGCAACGATTCCAAACCATTCAGAACCCATAAGTCATAAGCAGACTCTAGTAAGCCATTATGATTACCCAATTAGTATAACTTTAAAATCCAAATTTTCCTAAATAGAACATAACACAATCTCTTTGTTACACGATGTCTATTAAACGTAAGCCATGGTCAATGGTCAACTTATTTCGTTTAAAATCAATTCATTTGAGCTTGGCCATGCATTTCATCAATACCATTCATCGAGTGGCCAAAGCTTGACATCTCTTTTGACGAGGAACAAATCCCTTCTTGGCTTATTACCTTTCCTTACATGATTCCCATTATGCCAATTATATTCTTTATAGCTACCCGGTTAAGGGTAACGTTTGAATATGTCAAACGTAATGTTCATCATGTGGAAGACTGTGATAACCTCAGTGAAAGGTACCCGCGGGAAAACGGAAATGAAGTTCCCCTCGAGAAGCCAAACACGGCACTTTATGTTCAAGAAACGGAGTCGCCACGTTAATTTAATTTTAAACCCAAATTTAACGGAAAAGGTTAGAGAAGGTGAGTTCGGAGGTCAGGTTACGTCTTGGGAAGAACTTTTCATCGTTCACCCAATCCGCCTCGGAAAACCGAGTCTCCCTAGTTTGTTGACCAAAACGTGCAAGTGTGTGTGTATGTGTGTGTGTGTATTTTAAAAGGGGAGAAACTGACTTAACAGAAAACAGTTTAGGATTTAACGAAAAAGGGTTTATTTGCAAAGCTTTTTAACAAAATGGGGAAAACTGGAAAAACAATTCCCTGGACAAACCATCCGTACGGCTGAGGATGGTTGTCCTGGGAATTTTACAGATTTATCGGACATCAGTCCAGTTCAGGCAGAAATAGGGCATCCTGCTGAAACTGGACAGAATATGATCTTTTCAGTTTATTTTTGTGGTACCAAAGCATGCATAACAACATCCCTATTTCTTTGACCATTAATTAGACACCAAAACAAAAGATTTTGGGCATGATCAAATCAATAATTGGGGAAGTAAACACAAGGTTGATGAACATGGCTTTGAGCCATAACAACCATTTGGATGGTTAAAGATTGAGACTTTAACCTGCCAAATGGGTGATTCATCAAAGACAAAGTATTTAATCATCAAAAATCAACCTTTGGATGGATAAAGATTGAATCTTTATCATCCAAAGGGACATTATTAAGACTTAGATCAAAGTTTAGAGGGTAAAGATCAAGACTTTACCACCTAAACTTTGTCATCATAACATAAACATAAATGTGCAATGGATTTCTCCAAATGTGCAATGGATCACCAAGCCAAAAGTGAAGACATTAATATAAATGACATGAAAGTAAATGACATAAAGTAAAGGACATAAAAGTAAATTTCATTAAACATAACAAGCCTCGATCATCTTAGGTTTATAACCCTTTGTCATATACAAGGTATGAGGGCACCATGAATCATTTCAAGGCTTAGTTCCAATTTATAAGATTTGCGTGAAATGTAAAGACATTAGAGTAAGATGATCAACAAGACAAGTAAATAAAGGTGTAACAAGGTAAATAAAAGGGTGAAGAGGAGATGGGGGAGAAGGAGGCCTCACCAATGTTGGATTCTAGCCTATCTTCCTCTCTTTCACTCAGTTCTCACAAATATGGTGTTTCTGCTCGTATTTCAACAGAGTTTATGCTCTCAAACTAATATTTCTCCCCCTGAAATGATCAGCAAGGGCTCAATTTATAGGGACTGAAAGCACCCAAACCAGCCGTACGGTTGGGCCCTTCTAGTACCCAAACCATCCGTACGACTCAGCATGGTGAACTTCTGGATTTTTCTAAGTTTAATACCAGAACAGTCCTAGGGTTATTGGTTTGTCCTAGTGAGGTCCCAGCCTATCAGTTTATCCCTGAATGGTGCTAAGAATTCCTCTAAGTTGGTTTAAGTTCAGATTGGGGTACTTACAGAGCCCCTCGGCAATGTCGCTTTAGGAAAGCGGGGTTGTCGACCTAAAAAGCATCCCAATCTGCCTATGATGGGAGGACGGCTTGGCCGATTTGGTTGTATGGCTGGACCAAAAATTATAGGATTCCTACGTATCCCGTTAAGGTCGGGTGAGGAACTTAGCGTCTCAAACTAGGGATGACCGTCAAGGTTGGGTAAGGAACTTAGCGTCTCAGGGGTGACCATCAAGGTCGGGTGAGGAAATTAGCATCTCAAACTAGGGGTGACCATCAAGGTCGGGTGAGGAACTTAGCGTCTTAAACTAGGGCTTTTGTGATGGTAGCCTAACCGAAAGGGGGATATCTGTCATCCTCTCCTTAAATATTTTGGGGTAGTGTAAGTACCCCAATCTGAAATCGACCAACTTTAGAGGAATTCTTGGTACCATTTAGGGATAAACCAATGGGCCGGGACCTTACTAGGATAAACCTGATATTCCAGGACTGAACTGGAATTAAAGTTGGAAAAATCCAGAAGCTCGCCAAGTCGAGTCGTACGGATGGTTTGGGCACATGAGGTCCCTAGCCGTACGGCTATGTTGGGCACCCTCAGCCTCTATAAATTGAACCCCATGCTGATCATTTTAGGGGGGGGGGAGAAACAACATAAGAAAGATTACTCTGTCAAAATCACTCAAGTAGTGTGAGAGAAGAGTGAAACAAAGAGTGAAAGAGAGAAAGGAAGATTGGCTAAACCAAAATAGGTAAAGCCACCTTCACCCCTCCCTCTCTTCATCTATAACTCTATTTTTTTTAATCTTTGTTTAAGTTTATGTTGATCTTTACATTACTTGTAAGACTTGTCCATTCAAGCACCTTTATATTACTTGCAAGACTTGTCCATTCAAGCAACTTTACATTTATGCAAGACTTGTCCATTCAAGCAAATATACATATATTACTCTATATTTCTCTTGTCCAAGCCATGAGATGATCCAAGGTGCCCTCCATGACTTGTGTGGAAGAGGTTCAAACCTAGATGATCATGGCTTGTTGATTGTCATTTACATTCTTGTCTAGTTAAAATGATGCTTTTGTTGGCAATAATGGTCATTTGGATGATAAAGCTTCCATCTTTATCATCCAACATTGACCTAGCTCTAAAGCCCCCTTTGGGGTTACAAAGACTCAATATTTATGTGTTAATTTGATTCCTTAAAGGTTAATAAGTCATAAAAATGCCATCTTGGTGATAAAGTTTCAATCTTTAATCACCAAATGGTCAATTTTGGCCCAAAGGGCATGATCATCAACTTTTCTCAATTTTCTCCAAAGATTGCTTATGATCACACCCAAATACTTGTTTTGGGGACTAAGTGATGATCATTTAGCATAGGAATGTTGCATTTAAACTTATAAAGTATTTTAAACAAACTAGAATCAAAACAGTTCTGTCCAGTTTCAACAGAATGTTTTGTTTCTGCTCTGAAACTGGACTGTTCTTGACTGAACTGTAAAATCTCAGGAGACTACCTGTCCATCCGTACGGCTGTGTTGGGAACAGGGGGCAAAATGTCCGTTTTGCCCTCTGATCCCTATTTTCTTAATAAACTGACCCTTTCAGTTAAGTTTTTCCAAACAAAACCAATAACAGAAACTTTTCCGTTAAACACACACTCACACATGCACACTTTCAAACTAATAAGGGAGACTCGGTTTTTCCGAGGCACTATGGGTGAACCGCAAATATGTTCTTCCCAAAGTGTAACGTGACCTCCGAACTCACCTTCTCTAACCATTTTCATTTGTTTGGTTTAAAATTAACAAATGTGGCGACTCCGTTTCTTTTTTCGTTAGGAAAGTTACCCGTGTTTGGCATTTCTTCCTCGTGTGAACTTTGATTGTTTCGCCCCGGGGACGGGATCCTTACAGTGGCGACTCCGCTGGGGAATAAAGTGTTTGCAAACTTCTCTTTAGAAGCTTTGAAGGCACTTTTGTGTGGGTCAAACTCCCGTTTCCGTTAGTTGACTTTGTGCATATTTGTGTGTGTTTGCTGTTTCTGTTTGAACTGTTTTGAGTGAATACGTTCTGGAAATGCAATAAACTGGAGCATAATGATCAGAAGTTGGAGAAACTGAGAAAAATCTCAACCCTCTTGGTCTAGCCGTACGGCTACTTTGGTAAAGGGCCAGAATGTTGCAAATTAACAATTTTGTGCAGGGCAGCAACATTCTGAATTGCCTTCTGCTTCTGCTTGTCCAGGTTCCAAATTTACAGCCTTACTTGTGCACATTACCTTTATGCTTTTGGCCAAAACTTGGTTTTTAAAACTTAGTTATGCATGACCTTTTGTCAATAAAAAATGTTTTCAAAGCCTCATTATGCATAATCCTTTTTGTAAAGATTTCTTGAATTAAAAAAAAAAAAAAAAAACTCTTCTTGTTGTGCACAACTTGCTTTGTATGAATGGTTTCAATGTAAAGATTGTTCTTTTGGCAAAATGTTTGATTCAAATTTTTTTTGGTTATGCACAACTTGGTACATGTACAAGTTTTGGCCTTTGTTTAATCATGTTCTTTTGATTCATTGTGTGTATAAATTGCCTACTTCATGCTTGTCCATACTTGTTCATATCTTGCTCATGCCATGCTCATCATGTTGAAAAACAAAATAAAAATCTCTATTTTGACTCAAAAAGGGAATATAGAATTGACTTCACACAACGCGCACTTGGCCTTGCATGTTCCAAATACCCTTTAAACCCAGGATGGATGCTAGATGCAGCTCGATTGGCGCTCTTGTTCCCTTCGAGCGCGCACGGGTCCATTCCACCTCCCCTTTCGAGCCGAGTCAACCACACTTGTCCGTGACATACAAATACCGAGACTTTGGTTGGTTTTTGGTCTAGCTCACATTACCACGTCCCTAATACGTGTCTAAGGTTAATTATGGCCAAGTTAATGCCCGAGTCATGACTCCTTGTGAAAGCAAGTGAGACCATGGTCAACTTTGACCCGGTCCTTGACTTACGCGTTAATGTTGACCGTAATTAACCTAAGTCATGTAAGGATAGGGTGACACCGTGTTGTCGAGCCCTAATGAATGGTTCATACTAATCATCCTTAAGGCCGAGGATAAGACTCGAGAGCCCTCATCAAAGATGATGTTATGTCGGAAGTCCCTTAAGTCCCTAAGACGAATTTCGATCTTAACCGGGGCTTAATCATGATTGGAATGGATCGCGCATTGGGAATCTTGCAATACACTAGACCCTAGGTTCGTTTATTTTGGTCGGTGGAAGCCGCTTGCCCTATAGGACCCTCGCCCGGGAAAGTCCATCCTTGGGAGTGTGCAAGGCAGGTGAAAAACGAGGGGTCTATAGGCGTAGTGATGGCCTCCACTAATCCAGGATTTAGAGTAGCTGCGAAAAAGAAGAGGAATCTTTTCCAACCATTTAGGAATAAAAATGCGTTTTAAGTAAAGTTGAATGAATAAATAATTGGACGTGGTATGAGCTTGCTCTGTTCTTTGTTTCTTGTCTTTGACACATTCTTGCGTTAATAAATGTCACTTTGTTAAGCCTTTGGACGGACCCTCGTTGTCCTCCAAGACCTCCGTTATGTGATTTCGTTATGTCTTTGGACAGACCCCCGTTGTCCTCTAAGACCTCCGTTATGTGATTTAATTGAGTCTTTGGACGGACCCCCGTTGTCCCCTAGGTCCCCGCTAAGATTCCCATTAAGACCTTAGGCGTTGTCCCCTAGGTCCCCGCTAAACCCCTAGGAATAGTCCTGTTAGGATTCATTGTTAGTTCACCCACCTCAATTTGATTGATCCATACCACGTGTCTTTTTATGGACCTTAGGACCGCATGTAATGAAGTTCTACTTCAATTTTTAGAAAAGTCCATTTCTAGTTTTTTTTAGTTGTCTAGGCTGAGTATAGTTCGGTTGTATCATTAGCGGTTTAGTGCTTCAAGCCGTCATCTTGAGACCGCCAGCATGGAGCCCTTCAGTTTTCATCAAACTGCAGTTTGCATGTTTGATGAAACCGCCCATCAAGATCATTCTTCAAACCGCCCCTATGCTTGGTGAAACCGTAGAGCAGTTATTAAAGAATTAAAGAGATGTCATTTATTCCTTAGACAAACATTCCCTTTTTGACCGTAAAAGGATGTTGTTATGTCATGTCAAAATAACTCGAAGTTAACTTGGAGTTTCTGCAAGGAATGTCAGTTTTTCTATCGGTTTGAATTGTTTACCGTTAGTCCTTTCTGCAACAAAGGACAAATGTCAGGTAGTGGTGCAACAACTACCTAGGACTACAAGACAAAACCAAGGACGAAAATGACAGCTCAACCAATGGGATTTCGACAGCACTGTACCCTTCAGATTTGATTCAAATCTTTACCCAACGGTCACAAGGGTGCTCTGCCTATAAATAGCCTCCATTATTCAATAATGAAGGTTGCTGAGCTTCAAGAGATTCATTCCCAAGTATTCAAGTTTGCTTTGAAGATTTAAACCCAGATATTCATATCTTCAAACCATCTCCATTGCAAACCCAGTTCTTCATCAAAGCTTCAAGCCTATCAACCATTCATACTTAGCCTTTACACCGAAAGAATTCCATTTGCTCAACCATCATTTAGATACTTAGAGCATTTGATTTCTTTTCACACACACACCCGATTTATATGATCACATAGATTATATTCTTCGAAAACACCAGTTGTTATTATAGCTTAGGTTAGACTTATTGTTTAGAGTTTAGATTCATCTTGTAAAACCTCCTCTAAATTAATACAAGTCTTATAGCTATTAGAAAATCCTAGACTAACCATCTAGGTAGAGGACGTAGTTCATTTAAGAACGAACCTCTTCAATTTGTGTGTTTGATCTTTATTTTCTGTCTTGATATTTATCTTTCTTGTTTGTGGTCTTGAACTTGCTTCCTTATACGAAATGACTTGAAAGATGAATTGTGTTTTCCTTTAAACTTTAAGTTTAACTATTCTGTTGCATCATAGTGTTCTCTCAACCCGAGTCAAACCTCCCAACTCTTTAACTAACATATTTGGCCAAACCGCAAACTCCGCTGTGCATTTTATCAGTTCGGTTCTTGTGCTTTGAACCGTAGTTGGTGTAGACACCCCGCCTTGGACCTCTCACCCCGATTGCATACAAAGTATTTTTATTTAACTTATTTTCATTAATTTCTGTTACTTCGGTTAAGTTCCTAACTGATTCCGTTAGTTTTGGACTAAACTGCATAACAGAATTAATTTTAGAGTCATTTCTATCTTTCTGTCATTTTTAGAATCGCGCGCTTCCGGCACTGCTAACGGGCCGCGCGCGCCTCCCGTCCCAAAGGCGGGACTCGCGCGCTGTCCGATATGGCAGTAACGGATTGCACCTTATTTCCCTCCCTTTTCTTATTTACAAACATCTTTTCTTGATCACAAAAAACCATCTTTTTACATCCACATTCATCCCCCCTTTTCTCATTAACTCCCAATCCCAAATTCTAAGCCTTTTCCCAAAAACTAATATTTCTTTCATTTATTATTTGATTTCTTTTATTTCTTTTATTTTTCTTTTATTCATTTATCTTATTTGTGATTGGCCCATTCCATTTCACATGGATGACCAATTTCCCTCCATCATTTCCCTCTCTTTTTTACCTATAAAAACCATCATCTTCTACCTTGGAAAGGGACTTCTTTTTGGGACTTCTTTTTGGGACTTCTTTTTGGGACTTCTTTTTTGGACTTCTTTTTGGACTCCAACCTTGATTCACCAACTACATTATACACAAATTCTCCCAATAAGAGTTCTTAGTAACAAGACTCTACATAAATTGTTCTACAACAATTTCATTACAACAACAACACTTTCAAGTCAAGGTTCCAAGTCCTCTTTCTCAAGGTACAACTCCATTTTCTTCCTTTGTTTTCTTCTTCTTGATGTATGCAATCCCCATTAATGGGACATGACCAACATGACTACTTCACATATTGAAGTTAGTTAAGGTTATCTCCCTACATTTTAATCCTAACTTTAATTCACCATGTTAATTTCTCTTCATCTCTTAATGTAATTCTTTAACATTACTTGTTACATGTAATCTTTATCATTAAATAAATAAAACAATTCTATTTTATTTCCCCTTTATTTCCCCTTTTCTTCTCATCACAATTGTTAGCACATTTCTATTTAATTAATTGAAGGACATGTAAATATTAGAACACCAATAGTAGCAAGACCCGCGTAAGCGGGGCGGAGTGGGTGTTTAAGTACTTCCCACTCCGTCACCTAACCCCCGAACCCTTCTTTCCCGAATCTCTGGTTTTGTACATAAATTAGGCTATTTCTAGGTTTTTCTTATGTTCCTTTAAAAACATAGGTGGCGCTCTAAACAATCTAAAACAAGTTAGACATCCTAGGATAATTCACCGCTCTAGCCAAGCCATGGTTCCCCGGGGTATCTACAGTGGCGACTCTGCTGGGGACGATTTAGAGGGTTAAACTTGCGTTTTTAACTTTTGGTGTTCTTATTACTGTTTTCTAGGCATTCTGGTAAAAAGGGTAGGAAGCGCGCGCCTCCGGCCTTCTTGGCCTCAAGCGCGCGCGTCCGACCCTTATTACCAGAATCGCCCACCTCCTTTCTTGTCCTTCAATTCCATGTTTCTGTGCTAACAAATTCTGCAGGGGAAAGTTTTCTTAATTAAGGGTCAAGGCAATCCCTTGAACCCACTGATTTGCAGGTTCTCACCCAGAAGCGGGCGCCTCTGCCCTGCTTCCTCTCACGCGCGCGCCTTCCGCATAGGCAACCCAATGCGCGCGCTTCTGGGCGCATTCCCGGAACAGAACAGTGCACAGAAACAAAACAGAATGACAGTGTGTGGGCACCGGGCCTGCATACAATTTCTTTTACTTTCTGTTTATTTTTATCGGTCACACGGGTGATTCGAAAGTTGTAATTATGTGCTTATTTGTTTTTTTTATTTATTTCTTTTGAAAAAAAAAAAAATGTTTTGTCACATGTTAGACCTCACACTACATGCACATATTCTTATCAACTGCTCACTATCGAGTCGCACAAGTCCAACCCCAAATCCGTCGAGGCCCGTCCTAGAAAGTTTCAAGCTCCACTCGACCTTGGCTCTTTCGAAGCGGTAAACCTCAGCCCGTGGCGTAGTTCATGACTACATGCCGGGGGTGACCTTTGAGCCTCATATTCAAGCCGAGCACAAGCCACACAATTCTAGTCTAGGGTCTAACACTCCGTGACTCAAGTCGGTTTCCATGTGCCGATATTTCCCTAAACTAATGTCTTCAAATCATACATGCCAATTTGTTGCAATGGACGAAATAAAACTCCGTCCCCAAAAGTGGCTATTTTGGACGAAAATAAAAATCCGTCCCCGCATGTATGATTTACTACATTAATTTAGTTTAATCCCGACACATGTAGGGCTCACAAGCGTGGTGGAATCCGATGAGTATATGGGACCGTGAGAAGGTCTATATACTAGTGTGACGATTCCACTATTTTTTCTAGAAACCCCAAAAAGGACTCCGTCCTTCCGACTTTTGTAAATTAAAAAAAAAAAAAAAAAAAAGAGTCATTTTCTTTATATGGTTGAGTCTTTTTTGTGTTTGTGGGTTAAATTTATTTTACTCAAAAGGTGTTTGTGGGCCAATCTAAGATCAACCGTGCTCTTCCAATAGGTCCAATGGCTTCCAACGGCGACAACAACAACGGTGGAAATGATTTCGTGTCCAACGAAGGGTTACTCAACGTAATGAAATCAATGGGGGAACAAATGGATAGGATTGTCGAGGATCGTAAAGACAATTTGTGGCAAGCCCGTTTCGATATCGACAAGAGGATTCACAAAGAAGAGGTTTCCGAACTCAAGGCCCATCTTGATTATGAAAGAAGAATTCACAAGGAAGAGGTTTCCGAACTCAAAGCCCATTTGCAAGAGCTCACCGACAGCAAAGCAAAGTTCAATGATAAAGCATGCTCAAGTGGCCCGACCCTCAAAAGCTACAAAGGTACCACCAACAACCGAGTTTTCACTCCTCTCCAATGAGTAACCCAAGCCGAGGCATTTGAAATTTTGGTGGCAAGAGGGAAGATCAAACCTTTGGAGGGGTACAAGCCGAAGGCGATACTGAAAAATCATGCTCATGGTGAATGGTGCGGCTACCACAAGCATAGTGGCCACACTACCGAAGGGTGCTTCCTTCTCTGAAACATCATCCAAGATTTGATCGACAACGGCGAATTTACCGTGGGTGAAGAGCAACTCATCAAAGAAGTGGCTTGGTTTTGAAATGGGGCTTCAACAAAGAGGACGACGACAACAATCTCCGTTTCTCTTTCTCTACCTAGTAGTAGGAATAAAAAAAAAAAAAAAAAGAGTCAAACGTCCTCTTTTGTGTGCATTAATGTTTTCTCTCGTCCCATGTTAAGTGTCGAGTCTTCTTATCAAATAAAAGTCGTTCTTGTCCTTATACACTCTTCCAAGTTGTTCGATCTAATTCTTGGCAAAATGATGAAAAAATGTCTAAACAAGTTTTAGAACAAGGCCATCACTTGAACGCCTAGGGGCTAAACATCGACGCCAACATCAACGACGAAGCCAAGACAAACAAGTGGAGCAACAATCATAAAGAAGTCAAGCAAAGTTTTCAAAGGGGGATTAAAAAAAAAAAAAAAAAAAAAAAAGAGCTCGCTAGGTTGAAACCATCAAATCAACCTAGGCAAAAGTTAGAGCGCACACAAAAAAAAAAAAAAAAAAAAAAATCCCCCTCAATCAAAGAAGTTCACATCAAGATCATCATCATCATCCACCAACGAAGGACGAAGCACCAATTCCATCCCGAAGAATGGAGAATCCACAAGAACTACGGTGACCTGAGCCTCTACACTGGAGGAACGTAGGCAACCTGCGGGTCCGGTCTCATGCAAGAAAGAAGATATGTTTAGCCTTAGCGCGTTATGGTGATCGGCCTTCATCTCGAACTTGTCAAGACATCTTTGTACGATTCATTTGCCAACGAATTAATCACCAAAAAGATTGAACAACTTTCTTAGATTTGAAATCATTTCGCGCTCCTTGTCGAGTCTAGGGACTTCTATTCTTTCTGCGTACTCCCAATTCCTTGCAATCAAATTGGGGCTTTCCTTTTCTTCTCTCTTAATGACTCACTTTTCTTCGTGAGTCATTCAATTCAATAAAATAAAAAAAATACATGTCAATACTAGGGACACTTCCCTAGTCGAGTCAATGTCACTCATCTTTAGTGACAAAAGGTTTTCACCGTAAAATCACATGTCTCTCATCCTCAGCTAGAGTCAATGCACACTTCCTCATTAATCAAGTCAAAAATGAAGACGCAAAAGAGATGCCCGCTAGATTGAAAACCCGAAAGGGCGGTCTAGGCAAAAAACAAGGTGCGTCATAAAAAAAAAAAGAGAGTGAGAGAGAGAAGGGAAAAAGAAATGGAGATCCCCGGCCTCTAAAGAAGACAAGTTCTACATTGAATCTCCTCAGCAAGTCAATTCCCCACCGAGTCAACTTTGGGATTGCAAAAGGCTCGACAAGATATAGCACCGTCAAAGGTTGTCTTGGGTTATCGGCATCACTCTCCAGCAGTGTGCATTTTTGGGTTAAAAAAAAAAAAGGCCCGTGGTAGCCAAGACCCATCCGAGAACGAGCCCATCATAAAAGGGCACGAGATTGCACAAATAATCCCTAGCTAAGTCAATTGACTTGGGCCACAAACAGCAACAACATGTGTCTCAGTTTTCAAGCTTCTTCAAGAATGTGCTTCTAAAGTACGCCGAAAGGCTCCCGAGAAATGGAGTAGCTCTTGCCATATCCTCTCATTTTTTTTCCCTCGCATGAGGACGAGTCACTCTTGCTTTGCTCAACAAATGGTGACGCCCTATGGACTATATGACCCGAGAACAAGGGCTTCTTTTGACAATCAACAAGCCCTAGGGGCTATGCTCGAAAAAATAAAATAAAAATGTGTGAGACTATTCTCAAAGTCTCTCAAAAGGGATGTCAAAAAGCCCTCTTGTCACGTGTGCCCGTACTCGTTCCCCCAATCAAGGATGGACCTTTCTCGCAATCAATGATGGCCCTCTAAGGGCTACGGTCAAGTCTTAAAGGCTCCCTCGGCAAAGAGCAATTAACTCCCCAGCAGTATCCCCAGCCGAGTCATGTGCAACATTGGAAGCTTCCTCAATTCGGCACCGAAGGTCTCAAGGGGCTTCGCAATCTACAATCTTTTGGGCTACGGCATTACAGTAATCCGAGCAAAGGGCAATATTGGGGCTCCGCGACCGACAGTCTTTTGGGCAACAATACTCGAGCAACGCAATTTGGGAGTTGTCTCCATGAAAGGGATCAAGCTTCAAAGAGTCTCTCAACACTTCAAGTCAAAGGTCTCTTGGTTTTAAATGAAGACTCCGATGTTATGAATGAAGTTGATGATTTTTGTTAGAACTTTCAACGAGATCATGAAGAAAGTCTTAGAGAAAAGGAAAAAGATTCAATATGCTAAACTCTAATCAAAACAGGGTTATAGCGGGAAATGCCACGGCCAATCCCAATGTTTCTGCAATTCAGCACCCCCTTCTCCAAGATCAAAAGCACAAGGTGCAGCTCAGATAAAGTTGGGCCACAGCACTAGTTGCATCCGAAGATCCGTCATTAGTTCAACTCAAGAAGAGTCAAGCAAGCTTACTCATTTGGGACTTTATCACACCAAGACCTTATCCTCCGCGACCTCGACGGCACCGCAAGACATTACTGCATCCTTTGACATAAGCCCTCCGCCATTTGGGTATCAACTACAATGAGGCCATTCATCTCCCCAGTAAGAATGAGAAGGGGATCTCTATCAAGAATTCTACCCGACGGTACATCCGCTCTCAATACCAAGCCAATCACGAGATAATTTGGGGCTTTACAATGAAAGGTCTTCACATCCCGCCATTTACAAGCCCACGACGCTTGGGGCTTTGCAATCTCTCGAAGCTTGGCATCAACGATCTCCTCTTGGGGCTTGCTCACTACAACAACAAAGGGCGATTTACTCGAATGGGCCAGGAGCTGATTTATCTTGGAGCTATGCAAGTCCCTCAAAATTTGGCATCAAAGGCATTCTAGGGGCTTTACAATCAGCAACCCCTCATCTCGGCATCAAAAGCCTTTTGAAGCCCCATAATCAACAAATCTCTTGGGGCTAGACATCAATCTTCGTTGGGCACACCAGCGACAACAAAATTCAAGCAAGGCAATCCGGACTTCGACTGAGCATGACTTGATCTTGGGTTGGCTTTACAAACACACAATGGCTAAAATGGTTCACCCACGAACTAAAAAAAAAAAAAAAAAAAAAAAGATTTTTTTCTTTCTTTTTTCTCCTTCTATGTGCAAAATTATGTGCTTTACTTTGCTTTGCTCCTAGCTTCTCCTCCAGCGTTCTCCATCATCCTTGAACTACGCTGGTCTGATTCTCTTAAAGGGATACGTAGGCAGCCTTTTGGCACGACCAACCCATCATCCAGAATACCATCTCGCCAACCCAACATCAAGGGCATTCTCATCATTCTCTCAACATCTAAAGAATGGACATTCTCCATCAAAGCATCCTCCGCGGACATCAAAAGTCCATCTCCACTCAAGCGGCAATGGTAAGTGAAGGTATGAATACATCCAATGCTTTCCTCAAAATCACACCGCACACAAGATCACTTTCTACATTCTTACTTCTCTCTCATTACAAAGGTGCTTTCAAGATCATATCACACCACGAGCACAATTTCTCTCTTCATGCATCTTCTTGCACAAGCACATATATCTGCAAAGCATACACATAACAGGTGCCGCACAGAGCACCAGGTACCGCACAGAGTACCAGCAGGTGCCGCACAGAGCACCAATTTTGGTCCATGGTGGACCACTCAAATCACCATACCTCTTCCATCAGCAAAAGTCGCTCACACAGGGAGCGCATTTCTATCCTTTGTAATTTCAAATTCCTGCTTTATCGAGTCTTTGTTTTCTCTTGTCGATGTCCTCGGCGGTTGTCTTTCTTTCGTCGACGCGTTTTGCCTCGCAATCCACGTCGCCGAGGGGCTCTGTAGACACCCCGCCTTGGACCTCTCACCCCGATTGCATACAAAGTATTTTTATTTAACTTATTTTCATTAATTTCTGTTACTTCGGTTAAGTTCCTAACTGATTCCGTTAGTTTTGGACTAAACTGCATAACAGAATTAATTTTAGAGTCATTTCTGTCTTTCTGTCATTTTTAGAATCGCGCGCTTCCGGCACTGCTAACGGGCCGCGCGCGCCTCCCGTCCCAAAGGCGGGACTCGCGCGCTGTCCGATATGGCAGTAACGGATTGCACCTTATTTCCCTCCCTTTTCTTATTTACAAACATCTTTTCTTGATCACAAAAAACCATCTTTTTACATCCACATTCACCCCCCCCCCCCCTTTTCTCATTAACTCCCAATCCCAAATTCTAAGCCTTTTCCCAAAAACTAATATTTCTTTCATTTATTATTTGATTTCTTTTATTTCTTTTATTTTTCTTTTATTCATTTATCTTATTTGTGATTGACCTATTCCATTTAACATGGATGACCAATTTCCCTCCATCATTTCCCTCTCTTTTTTACCTATAAAAACCATCATCTTCTACCTTGGAAAGGGACTTCTTTTTGGGACTTCTTTTTGGGACTTCTTTTTTGGACTTCTTTTTGGACACCAACCTTGATTCACCAACTACATTATACACAAATTCTCCCAATAAGAGTTCTTAGTAACAAGACTCTACACAAATTGTTCTACAACAATTTCATTACAACAACAACACTTTCAAGTCAAGGTTCCAAGTCCTCTTTCTCAAGGTACAACTCCATTTTCTTCCTTTGTTTTCTTCTTCTTGATGTATGCAATCCCCATTAATGGGACATGACCAACATGACTACTTCACATATTGAAGTTAGTTAAGGTTATCTCCCTACATTTTAATCCTAACTTTAATTCACCATGTTAATTTCTCTTCATCTCTTAATGTAATTCTTTAACATTACTTGTTACATGTAATCTTTATCATTAAATAAATAAAACAATTCTATTTTATTTCCCCTTTTCTTCTCATCACAATTGTTAGCACATTTCTATTTAATTAATTGAAGGACATGTAAATATTAGAACACCAATAGTAGCAAGACCCGCGTAAGCGGGGCGGAGTGGGTGTTTAAGTACTTCCCACTCCGTCACCTAACCCCCGAACCCTTCATTCCCGAATCTCTGGTTTTGTACATAAATTAGGCTATTTCTAGGTTTTTCTTATGTTCCTTTAAAAACATAGGTGGCGACTCTAAACAATCTAAAACAAGTTAGACATCCTAGGATAATTCACCGCTCTAGCCAAGCCGTGGTTCCCCGGGGTATCTACAGTTGGTCAAACTGATAAGTACTCGGTTGATTTTAAGGGTATTTTCGAAAAAGTTTCGGACCGCTATTCACCCCCCCCCTCTAGCGGTTCTATACCCTTGTTGCCCTCTGGGACCAACAAGTCCCCTAGGAAGTCAAGTCTTTGAATGGATCCCCCGTTGCCATCCAAAAAGTCTATTACAACCTTGTAAGGAGACCCCTATTTGAATCTCGGATGGATTTAAGATCCCATTTGATCCTGTCCACCTTTTTTTACCCCATAGGTCTAAGCCTAGCGGTCATTCCCCATCAGTAGTATGAGCATTCACCCAGTGTTTACCCGAGCTTAAAGCTACCTTTTGTCTTCCCCGTAGCTCAGATGAAGTGGAAGAGAGCATCATGTCGCCGCCTAGTGCGTGTGGAGTTAGAAAGTTCCCCTGTCACTACAACTTCTCCAATCCGGTACCTCAGAAAGGCCGCTTTGATGGATGGTAGTTTGGGAAATGACGTTGCAGACAACCCGGATAGCCTGACGAAAGGAGAGCCGCTCCAAACTCTAGAAGCCTTCGGGGCTACGGAGGAAGTCATCACAAAGAGCCACAAGGAAACACAGAACCCGTTCAATGAGTCGATGAGACAAAGAGATGTCACAACTGATGGGCCCTTCACCAAAGTGACCAACCACAATGAAAGGGTGGAAGCTACCCGACCTCTGGATTGTAACCGAACATTGCCCCCTCCATCTCACCAAAATACCGAGGCCTCCATTTCTTCGCCCCAACACACCGTCATCCACAACGACCCCCTCACTCAAATCTTCCTCACTCCGCCTCATCCCAAATCCAACATCTCCCATGAGACACTTCCTATAAAACCCCAAACACAATCCACTCAAAAGGCCCACAAACCACTGTTCACACCGGTTACGCCCCGAGCATCATACTCACAATACCATACCTTTCGGTTTAATGCCATCAACCAAGTCACCGGAGCTCAGTCACTGTTTAGACCATATGGGGATACCCGACCATGCATCACTAACTGACTTCCACCGGATTTCCTGATAAGATTCCATGGTGACCCGTATCGTTTCTACGATCGAAGACCTCTTGGACCACAAGCTCATTGCATGCCTCTAATGTATATTCCTGCAAGCAACCAAGGTTATGGGTATGCCTACACCCATGCACTTCCACAGAATCCTCATGTTGCACCTCAGTCGGGTACGTTGTTGGGAAAGAGAAAGCAAATGGAAGTTAAGTTTGAAAGGACACTCGATGGGCACCCCGTTGCATTGAGTAGCGGTGATTCGCATCCCCACCACGCTCCGGTCAACAATGAAAGAAAAGCCAAAGGCCGATCCAAGCTCCATTTCACAAAGTTTGAGGATTTCGGAATGCCCATAAGCAAAGTGTTTGAAGGATTGGTCAAACAAGGCCTCATGTGGCCCCTCGAAGATTTCTGGCCAAAGAATCTTGAAAAACATCGCGACAAGACCAAAAGGTGTGCCTTTCACAACTACCATGGCCATGATACCAATGATTGCACCGCAATAAAACGCATCATCTCGAAGCTAATCGAGAAGGGAAAGCTTGGACGCCCCCACGCCCCCGATACAGCCAATGACCCGAGTGTCAAAATTCTCGAATTTGTGACTTCCCCGATGGTCGGTAAATGGAGTGATGTCCGTCCCAAGGAAAAGGAGTCCGCGGTTGACAAAGTTGTCAATCCCAAAGTGGGAGAGCCTGTTTTGGAAGAGTTGACGAAATCAGTGTCCCAAATGATGGTTCCTAAACTCAGCAAAGCCGAAATGACGGAAGGCGTTTGGAAAGGACCAGCGGTACAGAAAATGTCTGAAGGGCTGAATGCCCCGGGTTGGGAAATGAATGGTGCTGCGGCTGCCACAGCAGAGGACGGAGTTTCGAAACCCCTTCTATCAATCTCCCCTTAGAAAAGGTCTGTTTTCATCCTTAGGAAGAGTCAGCTGCTTTTAGGATGTGTGGTAAGCCCTTAAGAAGAGTCAGTTAAGGTGTCTGTTAGGTTTAGTTAGAGTCTTGACTCCCCGGTTGATGCCATGTGGTGACCATTCTGAGTCCATTGTCAGTTTTCTTAATAAAATTATTATTATTATTGCCTTGTCAAAAGTTTGCAAAAATGTGTGTGAGTCTTTCATTCAAAACAAAAGTATGTCTTCAAACAAAAAAAAAATCTTAAAATAAAAAGATCAAGTTTTTCCTAAAAGGCTAATCCGATAATGAAGCACTTTTCTCAAATCATGGTTATAATTTCACCTTGAGGTTTAATATGCTAAAAGTCCTTCGCGGTTCTGTCCATCGGAAACATCGACCAAGGAGCCCACACCTGAATTGGCGTCCGAGACAACCATCCACGTGAACAACAAGGAGAAGCCCGTGCTTCGGAAGCCCAAAGGCGGCTACATCAAATGGAGGTCTGTACCCTCGTCGAGTGTCATGCACAAAGGTTGCGCACCTTGAAAGTAAATCACCAAAAGGAGATGGCCAGGGCAAACTCCAAACTCATGAGTAGTAGACGGATCCGGCAATTACAACTCCAAGCCAAATGGAGACCTCGCGACATCTTTTCCGACGACATGGAACCCGAGTTCCCCGTAGAAGACATGGAATATGCCGCCGACGACCCCTCCAACAATTGAGGAAGAAAATGGACCATCGTGCTTCATGGGAGCCCATCCCTAAAAAAAATAAAAAAAATGAGTCTTCCAGCCTCGTAGGATCTAGACTTTCACCAAAAGTCCGTCCCAGACTGTGTCTTTTTAATTTTAGAAAGGTCCATACTTGGACATGTATGTATAAAGTTATCTAAATAAAAGAGTCATTTTTCTTCTCTTCTCTCTAGACTTGAGACATTATTTGCAATATACACTTACTCTTGAAATTGTCTTGCTTGTTATTATCAATTGATTGCTACGTCCCTAAAATGATGAATTGACTTCTAAGAATACTAGTCAATGACGACTCATTAAGGACGAATGGACCTAACACAAATGAAAAATGCTAAATGCAAACAATTAATCTTGATGTGAATAAATGTTGTGATCAATTGGCATGAAGAGACCATTAATGGCAAACCTTCCTCTATACACACCCCCTATACACATCCCCGATACACAACCCGATACAAATTCTTGATGCACATCAAAGGCATCCCGAGATGATGAAAAGACAAGGATGTTGTTGCTCAACCACCAAGATTCAACTGTGAACGCACGTGCGCAGCCAAGCAAAGGACTTCCCGGATCTTAAAAGTCAAAGTGAGAAGTGACGGACATTCCACCAGGAGGCTACAAATGAACCAATGCCCAAGAAAGCAAGTTGGGGCTAATGTTTCTCCTCCCTCTCTCTCTCTAAAAAAAATGAGAAGAGAGAAAAGAAATGGATAATGGAAAGGAAGAAAGGAAATGAATATGTGGAAAGAAGGAAATGAAATGAATAGAGTGAGTTCACCAAGAAGTTCGCCCCCAAGGGTTCACAAGAAAGGAAGTTAAACTCAAAAGGAGTTCAGCACAAAATAGATGGATCTACATCAAAGGATCAACAACGTCCTCTGAGACAACGTGAGAAGAAAGCCAACTTCAGCAAAAGACGGCCCAAGGCCGAACTACGGCGACCTGAGCTCCTCAAAATGAGGGGAATGTAGGCAACCTTCAGGTCCGATCACAGCATGAGAAAGAACGGTCAAACCATGGCTTTCCCAAAATAGCCAAGCCTCTCTTCCACGGTCCCGTCAATGATCGATACACTTTTCCCGGTCACGCCATGGACCAATCCCTTAAACACCCCCCTTTTATCGATCTTTCCATTGATCGAACATTATTCTCAAATGATCACAACATTTATACATGTTAAGGCTAATTTCTTGTTATAATCTTGACCTAATAATGAATATGGTCCATTAAAGCAATTATTTTGATGATATTAACCAAGAAAAATTTCAAATGTCTCGACAAGTCTTCTTCTCTACATCTTAGGAAAGAGCTAAACACTTGTATTCTATCAAGCAATGGCTTCTTCCCGTTTCATGATACATTGTTTACCAATACATTGAAGGACTCTCTCCCGCCTAAATGAATGCCCCTGCATGTTTCCTCGAAAAGATATCTTAAGTCCCCGTTCTATCGAGTCGGCTGGATCACTCATAAAAAAAAGAAGAGAGAAAGAAAGGCACCAAAAGAGTAGCCCGCTAGGTTGAAAACCCGTGAGGGCGGCCTAGGCAAAAAACAGGGTGTGCCATAAAAGACTCAAAAAGAGTAGCCCGCTAGGTTGAAAACCCGAAAGGGCGGCCTAGGCAAAAGAAAGGGTGCGTCATGAAAAGGGATGGGTTCCTATTCGAAGGTCGAAAGAAGACATTGGGGCTACGCCGCCACCAATTGAGACAATGACATGGGGCTACGCCGCCACCAATTGAGACAAGGACATGGGGCTACGCCGCCACCAATTGAGACAAGGACATGGGGCTACCCCGACATCAAAGACATGGGGCTACCCCGACATCGACAGCAAGAGGGTCCTTTATCCCCGATCACTCCTAAGAAATGGACAAAGCTCCAAAGGACTTTATGCATGACAAACCTCATGGTTAGGTTAAGATCAAAATTTGACTAAAATTCTTCTTTAAAAGGTTGGCCTTTAGGGATAAGCATTTTCCAAGTTTGCCTTTTGGCACCATTTATCAATGACAATGTTTCAAGCAAAAAAAAAAAAAAAAAAAAAAGAAGCTTTTGATCAAGAAATGATTTTTCAAAGTCTTGGACCTCTTGTGTCCACAATGTATTTTAAAGGTCGCCCTTAGACCCCGCCCGACAGTCCTTAGACGGACGTAAGACCAGTTTGTCCAGTAAAACTCCCCAAAGATGGAGTTGACCCAAGCCAAGACCCAGAATGGTCATTTTTAGGTTGGTAGCGTTTGTCCCCGGCAGTCCTTAGTCGGACGTAAGACCAGTTTGTCCCGTCAAACTCCTCAAAGATGGAGTTGACCCGAGCCTTGGCCCAAAGTGGTCATTTTAGGTTGGAACCATTGCCTAAGTGTGAACATACACCAAAGTAGGATTGACCAAATGAGAGTCGAATTGACCAAATGAGAGTCGAACCCTGATTGAATGTTGAAAAGTTGCCTAAAGTGTGAGCATATACTTAGGCCGTCCCCGACATAAGCCCTGTGACATTTAGAAAACTTAGACGGTCCTTGACGTAAGCCCATGTTGACGCTGTTGACCAAAAGAGTGTCAAGCCCCGACTTTAACCAAAAGAGAGTCAAGCCCCGAGTGTCGAGACTTAGGTCCCCCGAGTGACCCCCTTTGAAAAAATGGTTTAGGTCCCCTGAGTGACCCTTATGAGATAAGACTTAGGTCCCCTGAGTGACCCTTATAAGATAAAGACTTAGATCCCTAGTTGATCAATTCCCGGCAGTCCTTAGTGGGACGTAAGACCAGTTTGCATCGTCAAAAGTCCCCAAAGGTGGAGTTGACTCGACCCTTAACTCAGAGTAGTCATGATAGGATGAAGTGTTAGTCCCGGCAGTCCGGTGAGATGTAAGACCAGTCTGTGTAGTTAACCCTCTCCCGATAGAGCCAAGTTGATCAAGTCTAGCCTCTGAGCCATGCCCATTCCTTGAGTCGACCCTCTCCGATAGAGCCAAGTTGATCAAGTCTAGCCTCTGAGCCATGCCCATTATTTGAACCTCTTAGCCATGCCCATTCCTTGAGTCGACCCTCTCCGATAGAGCCAAGTTGATCAAGTCTAGCCTCTGAGCCATGCCCATTGTTTGAGCCGAGAGTCATGCCCCTGCCTTTAGTCAAGCCCATCTTCCCATAAGATAGCGTTGACCAAGTCCCCGCCTCTGACCCGCCGAAAGTCATGCCCGTGCTTGTAGTCAAGCCCATCTTCCCGTAAGATAGCGTTGACCAAAATCCCGCCTCTGACCCGCCGAAAGTCATGCCCGTGCTTGTAGTCAAGCCCATCTTCCCATAAGATAGTGTTGACCAAGTCCCTGCATCTGACCCACCAAAATTCATGCCCGTGCTTGTAGTTAAGCCCATCTTCCCATAAGATAGCATTGACCAAAATCCCGCCTCTGACCCGCCAAAAGTCATGCCCGTGCTTGTAGTCAAGACCATATTCCCGTAAGATAGCGTTGACCAAAATACCGCCTCTGACCGAGTAAGTGTCATGCCCGAGTCCCCGCCTCTGACCAAATGAGTGTCACGCCCGAACCTTCGCCTCTGACCAAATGAGTGTCACGCCCGAACCTTTGCCTCTGACCAAATGAGTATCACGCCCGAACCTTTGCCTCTGACCAAATGAGTGTCACGCCTGAACCTTTGCCTCTAACCAGATGAGTGTCACGCCCGAACCTTCGCCTCTGACCAAATGAGTGTCACGCCCGAACCATTGTCTCTGACCAGATGAGTGTCACACCCGAACCTTTGCCTTTGACCAAATGAGTGTCACGCCCGAACCTTCGCCTCTGACCAAATGAGTGTCACGCTCGAACCTTGCCTCTGACCGAATGAGTGTCATGCCCGAGTTCCCCACCCGACCTCGATAGTCGTCTATAGGTTTGAGTAGCCTTAAAATCTCTCACCCCTCTTTCGAACTACGATAAGCTTGATTCCCTCGACTAGGGATACGTAGGAATCCTATACCTCTAGGTCCAGCCATAGAACAAATCGGCTATGCCGTCCTCCCATCAAAATGGGATGCTTATAGATTTGAGTAGCATTGAATTTTCTCACCCAAATCGGCCAAGCCGTCCTCCCATCAGATTGGGATGCTTGTTTTATCGACAACCCCGCTTTCTTCAAAAGCGACGTTACCGAGGGGCTCTGTAAGTACCCCAATCTGAAATCGACCTACTTTGGAGGAATTCTTGGTACCATTTAGGGATAAACCAATGGGCCAGGACCTCACTAGGATAAACCTGATATTCCAGGACTGAACTGGAATTAAACTTGGAAAAATCCAGAAGCTCGCCAAGTCGAGTCGTACGGATGGTTTGGGCACATGAGGTCCCTAGCCGTACGGCTATGTTGGGCACCCTCAGCCTCTATAAATTGAACCCCATGCTGATTATTTCAGGGGGGAGAAACAACATAAGAAAGATTACTCTGTCGAAATCACTCCAGTAGTGTGAGAGAAGAGTGAAACAAAGAGTGAAAGAGAGAAAGGAAGATTGGCTAAACCAAAATAGGTAAAGCCACCTTCACCCCTCCCTTCTCTTCATCTATAACTCTATTTTCTTTTTAATCTTTGTTTAAGTTTATGTTGATCTTTACATTACTTGTAAGACTTGTCCATTCAAGCACCTTTATATTACTTGCAAGACTTGTCCATTCAAGCAACTTTACATTTATGCAAGACTTGTCCATTCAAGCAAATATACATATATTACTCTATATTTATCTTGTCCAAGCCATGAGATGATCCAAGGTGCCCTCCATGCCTTGTGTGGAAGAGGTTCAAACCTAGATGATCATGGCTTGTTGATTGTCATTTACATTCTTGTCTAGTTAAAATGATGCTTTTGTTGGCAATAATGGTCATTTGGATGATAAAGCTTCCATCTTTATCATCCAACATTGACCTAGCTCTAAATCCCCCTTTGGGGTTACAAAGACTCAATCTTTATGTGTTAATTTGATTCCTTAAAGGTTAATAAGTCATAAAAATGCCATCTTGGTGATAAAGTTTCAATCTTTAATCACCAAATGGTCAATTTTGGCCCAAAGGGCATGATCATCAACTTTTCTCAATTTTCTCCAAAGATTGCTTATGATCACACCCAAATACTTGTTTTGGGGACTAAGTGATGATCATTTAGCATAGGAATGTTTCATTTAAACTTATAAAGTGTTTTAAACAAACTAGAATCAAAACAGTTCTGTCCAGTTTCAACAGAATGTTCTGTTTCTGCTCTGAAACTGGACTGTTCTTGACTGAACTGTAAAATCTCAGGAGACTACCTGTCCATCCGTACGGCTGTGTTGGGAACAGGGGGAAAAATGTCCGTTTTTCCCTCTGATCCCTATTTTCTTAATAAACTGACCCTTTCAGTTAAGTTTTTCCAAACAAAACCAATAACAGAAACTTTTCCGTTAAACACACACTCACACATGCACACTTTCAAACTAATAAGGGAGACTCGGTTTTTCCGAGGCACTTTGGGTGAACCGCAAATATGTTCTTTCCAAAGTGTAACATGACCTCCGAACTCACCTTCTCTAACCATTTTCATTTGTTTGGTTTAAAATTAACAAATGTGGCGACTCTGTTTCTTTTTTCGTTAGGAAAGTTACCCGTGTTTGGCATTTCTTCCTCGTGTGAACTTTGCTTGTTTAGCCCCGGGGACGGGATCCTTACAGGTAGGTGGACATCTTTCGTCATCTTCTAAATCATAGGTGGATATCTTTCATCCTCTCCTAGAAATGGTTTTGGTAGGTGGACATCTTTCGCCCTTTCCTAAGACACAGGTGGATATCTGTCATCCTTTCCTTATAAATGGTCTTTGGTCTTACTTGGACTTGACTCTTATTTGGTTAAGGTCGGGACTTGGTCAACTCGACTCTATAGGGAGGGTTGACTAAAGGATGGACTCGACTCTCTTTTGGTCAAAGTCGGGGTTTAGTCAACTTTACTCTACGGGGAGGGTTGACTAAAGGATGGTTTTGACTCTCATTTGGTTAAAGACGGGATTTGGTCAACTTGAATCTACGGGGAGGGTTGACTAAATGATGGACTTGACTCTCATTTGGTCAAGGTCGGTACTTGGTCAACTCGACTCTACAGGGAGGGTTGACTAAAGGATGGACTTTGACTCTCATTTGGTCAAGGTCGGGACTTGGTCAACTCTATGGGAAGGTTGACTAAAAGGATGGTCTTACGTCGTATTTGGACTACCGGGGACAAAGGCTTCAACCTACAATGACCACTCTGGGTCAAGGCTTAGGTCAACTCCATCTTTGGGGAGTTTGACGGGAAAACTGGTCTTACGTCCGACTAAGGACTGCCGGGGACAAATGCTTCAACCTACAATGACCACTCTGGGTCAAGGCTTGGGTCAACTCCATCTTTGGGGAGTTTGACGGGAAAACTGGTCTTACGTCCAACTAAGGACTGTCGGGACATTTGGACTTGACTCTCATTTCATCAATGTCGGGACTTGGTCAACTTGACTCTACGGGGAGGGTTGACTAAAGGATGGACTTTGACTCTCATTTGTTCAAGGTCGGGACTTGGTCAACTCGACTCTACGGGGAGGGTTGACTAAAGGATGGACTTGACTCTCATTTGGTCAAGGTCGAGACTTGGTCAACTTGGCTCTACGGGGAGGGTTGACTAAAGGATGGACTTGACTCTCATTTGGTCAAGGTCAGGACTTGGATGTATTATGTCGCATTTGGACTGCCGGGGACAAAGCATTCAACCTATAATGACCACTCTGGGTCAAGGCTTGAGCCAACTCCATCTTTGGGGAGTTTGATGGGAAAACTGGTCTTACGTCCGACTAAGGACTGCCGGGAGCAAAGGCTTCAGCCTACAATGACCACTCTGGGTCAAGGCTTGGGTCAACTCCATCTTTGGGGAGTTTGATGAAAAACTGGTCTTACGTCTGACTAAGAACTGCCGGGGATAAAGGTTTCAACCTAAAACGACCACTCTGGGTCGAGGCTTGACTTGGGTCAACTCTACACTACGGGATGGTTGACACATTTTCTTGACACCGGGGAGAGCCTAGGGGCGACCTTTAAGACACATTGTGGATGAAAAAGTCCAAGACTTTGGAAAAAATCATTTTGAGGGGAGATCAAAAGCATTTTGCTTGAAACATTGTTTTTGACAAATGATGCCAAATGGGCAAATTTGGAAATGCTTATTTCTGAAGGCAAATCTTTTAACGAAGCATGTTAGTCAAATTTTTTATTTTAACTTAACCGTGAGGTTTGTTATTCATAAAGTCCTTTGGATTTTTTCCATTCGTTGAGAAGTAACTGATGGTAGGAAATCTGCTTGTCACTGTTGTGGGGATAGCCCCAATGTCATCTTTGTCGTTGATGTCGAGATAGCCCCATGTCCTTGTTGTCGTTGAAGTGGAGGTAGCCCCATGTTTTTGTTGTCGTTGATGTGGAGGTAGCCCCATGTCCTTGTTACCGTTGATGTGGAGGTAGCCCCAACGTCGTCGTCCTCTTAGCGGGCATCTCATTTTACGTCCTTTTGTGGCACACCCTACTTTTGCCTAAGCCGCCCTTACGGGTTTTTAACCTAGCGGGCTACTTTTTTTGTTCCTTTCTCCTTTCTTCTTTTTTTATGAGTGATCCAGCCGACTCGACGGGACAGGGACTTAAGGTATCTTTTTGGAGGAAACGTGCAAGAGCATTTTATTTGGGAGAGAGTCCCTTTATTTTGGTGAGATCTTTGAGCAATGTATCATGAAATGGGAGGAAGCCCTTGCTTGACAGAACATAAGTGTTTAGCTCTTGTCTAAGATGAAGAAAAGAAGACTTTTCAGGACATTTGAAATTTGCCTTAGTTAATATCATCAAAATGATTGCTTGAATGGACCATGTTTATTATTAAGTCAAGATTATAACAAGCAATTAGCCTTAACATGTATAAATGTTATGATCAATTGAGATTAAGATTCGATCAATGGCAAGACCAGAAAGACAATGTGTTTAGGGGGAATTGGTCCTTGATGTGACCAAAGAAGGTACGTCTGGGAAACCGGTCATTGATGGGACCGAGGGAAGAGAACTTGGTCATTTTGAGAGGACCGAGGTTTGATGGTTTTGTTTCATGTCATGACCAGACCGGAAGGTTGCCTACATTCCCCTCAGTTTGAGGAGCTCAGGTCGCCGTAGTTCGGCCGTGAATCGTCTTTTGTTGAAGTCGGTGTCCTTTTGAAGGATTTGTCGCTTTGTTGACGTAGATCGCTTTGCTTCCTTGGGATGTTCTTTGAGGTGGACTTTTGCGGTGAACTTGGAGTGTTTTTTAGGCAGACTTCCTCTTCGCATATATTCATTTCCTTTCCCTCTTTCTATTTAATTTTTTTTGGGATAGGGGAAACATTAACCCCAACTTGCTATCTTGGACATTGGCTCATTTGTATCCCCTTGGTGGAATGTCTGTCACTTCTAGCTTTGACTTTGAATATCCGGGAAGTCCTTTGCTTGATTGCGCACGTCCGATCACGGTTGAATCTTGGTGGTTGAGCAACAACATCCTTGCCTTTTCATTGTCTTGGGATGCCTTTGATGTGTATCAAGAATTTGTATAGGAAAGGTGTATCGGGTTGTGTATCAGGAAACGTGTATCGGGAATGTGTATGAAGGGAGACTTGCCATTAATGGTTTCTTCATGCCAATTGATCACAAAATTTATCAAGTTAATTGTTTGTATTTAGCATTTTTCATTTGTGTTAGGTCCATTCGTCCTTAATGATTCGTCATTGACTAGAATGCTTAGAAGTCAATTCATCATTTTAGGGACGTAGCAATCAATTGATAATAACAAGTAAGGCAATTTCAAGAGTAAATGTATATTGCAAATAATGTCTCAAGTCTAGAGAGAAGAGAAGGAAAATGACTCTTTTATTTAGATAACTTTATACATACATGTCCCAAGTGCGGACCTTTGTAAAAATAAAAGACGCAGTCCGGGATGGACTTTGGTGAAAATATAGATCCTACGAGGCTGGAAGACTCTATTTTTTTTTTTTTTTTTTAGGGATGGGCTCCCATGAAATGAGATGGTCCCTTTTCTTCTTCACGTGTTGGAGGGGTTGTCAGCGGCACATTCCATGTCTTCCACGGGGAACTCGGGTTCCATGTCGTTGGGAAAGATGTCGCGAGGTCTCCATTTGGCTTGGCGTTGTAATTGCCGATTCGTCTACTCATGAGTTGGGAGTTTGCTTTGGCCATCTCCTTTTAGTGATTTCCTTTCAAGGTGCGTAGCCTTCGCGCATGGCACCCGGCGAGGGTAGAATTCTCCATTTGATGTAGCCGCCTTTGGGTTTTCGAAACAAGGGCCCCTTCTTGCGGACGGTGTTCCAATTTTTCGATCTTCTTGCTCATGTGGATGGTTGTCTCAGACGCCAATTAAGATGTGGGGTCCTTGGTCAATGCTTCCAATAGACAGAACCGCGAAGGACTTTAGCATTTTAAACCTCAAGGTGAAATTATAACCATGATTCGAGAAGAACGCTTCATTAGCGGATTAGCCTTTTAGGAGAAACTTGATATTTTATTTTAAGAAAACTTGATCTCCATTTTTTTGGATTTTTTTTTTATTTGAGTAAAAGACTCACACATTTTTTGTTTTCCTTTTTTTTTTAAATAAAGATTGATCGGGCCGAAGTTGCCTACGTTCCCCTCACCACGAGGGAGGGAGTCCCACGCGATGAGAGGCTCAGGTCACCGTAGTTCGAACTGGTTTAGAATTCTTAAGAGGAAAAGACGAACATGACTTCGGTTGACTCACTTCAAACAGACTTTGGGAAGAGGTGAGTAATTGACTCACTTTCCAAACGAACTTTCCAGTACAACGGTAAATAGCCTTGAGGTCCTATCATAATGGTTATGGGGATAGGGAGCCTCCTTAGCTTGCCGGAACATAGTCGGGATGATATGAGACAAGACATTACTGGTTTGAGACTAAATGGCACTCACACTAGTCCGAGTCACAAGGGCGATCGGGACAATTGAAATGGTCACCACATGGCGGTTCAAATTGAGGAGGTCAACGCTTGACCAAGGTATATTACCATGTGGTGCCATGACGCCTAGACTCGAAGGGGGAATGGTCACGCGACGACACTAACGGGAACGAGATGCCACGAGGGGCGCAAAATTGGTCATCACATGACGGCTCCAGGAAGGAGGAACAGAGTCGCCCTAAGCACTTTTATTTCTTTTCTTATATATATATTATTTTATTTTAATTTTAACGGACACTTTGGAGGATAACGGGGATCCATCCAAGGACTTGACTAACTTCTTTGGAGGATAACAGGGATCCCTCCACGGACTCGACTGGAACCTTAACGGTGACCTAGGGGACCATGCCTAGGGATTCTAACGGGAATCTTGACGGGGACCTAGGGGACCATACCTAGGGATTTTAACGGGGATCTCAACGGGGACCTAGGGGACCATGCCTAGGGATTCTAACGGGAATCTTGACGGGGACCTAAGGGACCATGCCTAGGTATTTAACGGGAATCTCAACGGGGACCTAGGGTACCATGCCTAAGGATTTAACGGGAATCTCAACGGGGACCTAGGGGACTATGCCTGGGGATTCTAACGGGAATCTTGACAGGGGCCTAGGGGACCATGCCTAGGGATTTAACGGGAATCTCAACGGGGACCTAGGGGACCATGCCTAAGGATTTAACGGGAATCTTGATGGGGACCTAGGGGACCATGCCTAGGGATTCTAACGGGAATATCAACCTAGGGGACCATGCCTAGGGATTCTAACGGGAATCTTGACGGGAATCTCAACCTAGGGGACCATGCCTAGGGATTCTAACTGGAATCTTGATGGGGACCTAGGGGACCATGCCTAGGGATTCTAATGGGAATCTCGACGGGGACCTAGGGGACCATGCCTAGGGATTCTAACGAGAATCTCAATGGGGACCTAGAGGACCATGCCTAGGGATTTAACGGGAATCTTGACGGGGACCTAGGGGACCATGCCTAGGGATTCTAATGGGATCTTGACGGGGACCTAGGGGACCATGCCTAGGGATTCTAACGGGAATCTTGACGGGGACCTAGGGGACCATGCCTAGGGATTTAACGGGGATCCGTCCAAAGACTTAATGAAATGATGCTTGTTAATGAAAGAATGCAATTTATCAATGACGAGAAGCAAACACGGAGCAAATTCATGCAAGGTGCAATTAACTATCCTTTCAAGTTTACTTAAAACGCATTTTTATTCCTAAATGGTTGGAAAAGATTTTTCTTCTTTTTCGCAACTACTCTAAACCCTGGATCAGTGGAGGCCATCACTACGTCTATAAGCCCCTCGTTTTTCACCTGTATTGGACACTCCCAAGGACGGACTATCCCGGGCGAGGGTCCTATAGGGCACGTGGCTTCCACCGACCAAAAGAACCAATCCTAAAGTCTAGTGCGTCACAAAGTTCCAACGTATGGCCCATTCTTATCATGGTTAAGCCCCAGTTAAGGTCAAGACTGACTTAGTGCCTCAACGAAATTTTGGTATAACCTCATTTGCACGAGGGATCTCGGACCTTAACTTTGGCCTTAAGGATGGTTACGATGGGCCAAACATTAGGGCTTAATGGCACAGTGTCATCCCATCCTTAATACATGACTTTGGTTAATTATAGTCAAAATTAACGCATAAGTCAAAGACCGGGTCAACTATGACCTTGGTCACACTTGCTTTCGCAAGGAGTCATGAACTTGGGCATTAATTTGGCTATAATTAAACTTGGGCACATATTAAAGACAAGATGATGTGAGCTAGACCAAAAACCAACCATAGTCACGGTATTTGTGTGTCACGGACAAGTGCGGTTGACTCGGCTCGGATGGGTTGACTCGGCTCGGATGGGGAGGTGGTATGGACCCGTGCACGCGAGAAGGGCACAATAGCACCAATCAATCTGCATCGTGGCATCCATCCCGAGTTTTGAGGGTTTTTGAGACGTGTACAAGGTCGAGTACGCGTTGTGTGAAGTCTTCTATGTTCCCTTTTGAGTTAAAATATGAATTTTGCAATGCGTTTTAATATCATGAACAAGAGTATATACAAGACATGGACAAGCAATTTGAACAAGTAATTTTCACAAGTAATCAAACAAGAATATGAACAAGTAAAAATATTAAAAAATTGAATTTTGTACATGAAGACGGTTGTGCACAATCGAAAGTTTCGAAAACCAAGAAATTTTTGCAAGAGGAGCAAGGCTCTTTGAGAATCAATTTATACAAAGGATTTTGCATCAACAAAAGGGTTTTGAAAATCGAATTTTCAATAAAAGATTACGCACAACGAGGCCTTTGAAAACCCAAAAGGGACCATCAGAATGTTTCTGCTCTGCAAGAAATTGTTAACTTGAAACATTCTGTGGGCTCGGGAGAACCAGCCGTACGGCTAGTGGAGGTGTCCCATTATTTTTTGCAATTTTCCAGTTTCTGATCCTTCAAGCCCCAGTTTATTGTGTTTCCAGAGAAGTTTCATTTCCAGAAATCAAAACAAAAACATAAAATACACACAAAATATTCACAAAGTCGAAAAACGGGGACGGGAGTTTGACCCACACAAAAGTGTCCCCAAAGCTTCTAAAAATAAGTTTGAAAACACATTATTCCCCTGTGGAGTCGCCACTGTAAGGTACCCGCGGGAAAATGGAAACGAAGTTCCCCTCGAGAATGTTGGTGATTTTAGTGTCATCAACGATTTTATGTAATTGTGGTTTACTAGAGACCAATGCGATTTCATATTCGGCTCGGATACGAGTAAGGGAAAGTGTGGAGTACACACTCGTTTGAGTTAATATGTTTTCAACCACGATAAAGAAGCAGGGGTCAAGGGGGCTGCGCCCCCTTGCGGGGTCAAGTGGCAGCGCCCCTTGTTGGGGTCCCGTGGTATTGTTTACCCCTAGATTTACTCGAAAATTAAGAGACAGGCCAAACAGGAGTTGCTCGGCCGAGCACTTCCTTAAATCGGCCGAGCATGATTTTCACAGTAAACAGAAGTCACAGAAAAAGGCCTGCTCGGCCGAGCACATTTCCTTGACACGGCCGAGCAGACACTGAATCAGTGAAAAGGTGCCCTTTCTGTTGACAGTCATGACTGTTGTGAATGTAACCATTGTATCTCTTCTGCTCCAGACGAAAATCTGTTTATAAACAGATTATTTGGACTCAAATAAATATAGAAAACACACACAAATTCTCCAAGTTTTGATCTGATCTCTTTGCCTAGAATCAGATTGCTTGATTGTCTTATCCCATACAAAGATTTCGTGTAACCTAGGCATAAAGGGTCGAAATACTTTGTTCGGAAAGTGAACATACACAATTCAATCATTATCCAAGATTATCAACAAACCCTGATTCCCCAACAATCGAACAAAGTATTCTGTGATAATCGTGGGTGGAGGAAGTACTGTGAAGGAGATGACGACCAACTTTGGGAAGTTGGACAAATTTGAAGGCTATGATTTCAGACGTTGGCAGAAGAAGATGCACTTCCTTCTGACAACATTGAAGGTGGTGTATGTTCTGTCTACCCCCATGCCAGAATTGTCGGAGGACGATAATTTGGAAGCAGTTAGGAAAAGATCGAAGTGGGAGAACGATGACTACATCTGCAGAGGGCATGTATTGAACGGTATGTCTGACTCTCTCTTTGACATATATCAGAATGTTGAATCTGCGAAGGAGTTGTGGGATTCTCTTGAATCCAAGTACATGGCAGAGGATGCTTCGAGTAAAAAGTTCCTCGTAAGTAATTTCAATAATTACAAGATGGTCGAATCAAGGCCTGTCATGGAACAATTCAATGAACTCCTGAGAATCCTTGGACAGTTTACACAACATGGTTTGAAAATGGACGAGGCAATATCTGTTTCAAGTATAATAGACAAGTTGCCTCCTTCCTGGAAGGATTTCAAACACAACTTGAAACATGGTAAAGACGAATCTGTTCTCTACATGGGTGATGATCATTTTGCTCCTGTTCAAGGAAAGGGAAATGTGGTGCTGGAATTTAGTTCAGGAAAATCTGTTACTCTGTTTAATGTGTTATTTGTACCTAAACTTCGTAAAAATTTAGTTTCTGGTCCTGTTTTGAACAAGTGTGGATACAAACAAGTATATGAATCTGATAAGTATCTTATCAAAGTCTGGTGTTTTTGTAGGATTCGGTTATTATAATAATGGGATGTTTATGTTGAATTTGAATAAAGTTCTTAATGATTCTAGTTCTGTTTATATGACTGATTCCAATGTTGATTATTCCTCATTATGGCATGCTCGTTTAGGACATGTGCACTATAAAAGAATGCTTGAAATGTCTAAAGATGGTTTAATTCCTGCTATTAATAATGATACTGGAAAATGTAATACTTGCATGTTAACAAAAATCACTAGAAAACCTTTTAAAAGTATAACAAGGAATTCTGTAATACTTGAATTAATACATAGTGATTTATGTGATTTTCATGCGACTCCATCTTTAGGAAATAAAAAGTATATTGTCACTTTTATAGATGATGCCTCTAGGTTTTGCTATGTTTATTTGCTGCATGCAAAAGATGAAGCCCTGGATAAATTTAAAACTTTTAAAACAGAAGTTGAATTACAACAAAATGGCTTGATTAAAACCTTACGCACAGATAGAGGTGGTGAATATTATGATCCTATATATTTTCAATCTGTAGGAATCATTCATGAAACTACGGCTCCTTATACACCACAACAAAATGGTGTGGCTGAAAGGAAAAATAGAACTCTTGAAGAAATGGTCAATGCCATGTTATCTTACTCAGGCTTGAGTGACGGGTTTTGGGGGAAGCCATGTTAACGGCTTGCTATCTATTGAATAGGGTTCCTAATAAAAGGAACAAGATTACCCCATATGAACTTTGGTATAAGAAACGACCCAACTTGACATTTTTGCGAGTTTGGGGGTGTAGGGCTGTGGTTAGACTTCCAGATCCTAAAAGAAAAAAGTTGGGAGAAAAAGGTATTGATTGCATCTTTGTTGGATATGCTGAGCATTCCAAGGCATATAGGTTTTATGTTATAGAACCTAATGAGTACATTTCTATTAATACAATTATAGAATCAAGAGATGCAATATTTGATGAGAATCGTTTCTCTTCAATACCTAGGCCAAAGGATATTATACCAAATTCGGATGTATCTCAAAGGGATGATCATTCAAATGATACACCAAGTGAGACACCCGAGCCACGTAAAAGCAAAAGAGCAAGAAAAGCTAAATCATATGGTGATGATTTTCAACTGTATTTAGTTGAAGGATCAAGAGATCAGGTTGAATCTCAATACTCTTATTGTTATAATTTAGAGGAGGATCCAAGAACCTATGATGAAGCTATAAAATCGCGAGATGCTGCCTTTTGGAAAGAAGCAATTGACGATGAGATTAGTTCTATTATGGAAAATAATACTTGGGTCTTATCTGATTTACCACCAGGTTGTAAACCTTTAGGGTGCAAATGGATCTTCAAAAAGAAGATGAAAGTCGATGGAACAATTGACAAGTTTAAAGCTCGATTGGTAATCCAAGGCTTTAGACAAAAGGAAGGAATCGATTACTTCGATACCTATGCACCAGTTGCTCGTATCACTACTATTAGATTGTTGATAGCATTGGCAGCTATTCACAATTTATTGATCCATCAAATGGATGTCAAAACAGCATTTTTAAATGGTGATTTGGAAGAAGAAGTGTATATGAAGCAACCTGAAGGATTTGTTATGCCAGGTAATGAGCATAAGGTGTGCAAGTTAATTAAGTCATTATATGGGCTGAAGCAAGCACCTAAACAGTGGCATCAAAAGTTTGATGAGATTGTTTTGTCCAATGGTTTTGAATTAAATCAGTCAGACAAATGTGTATATAGCAAATTTGATGCATCCGGCAAAGGTGTATTCATCTGTCTATATGTAGATGACATGTTAATTTTTGGCATAGACCAAAATGTAGTTGATAAAACTAAGAAGCTTTTGTCATCAAAATTCTCTATGAAGGACATGGGAGAAGCCGATGTAATTCTTGGCATAAAAATTAAAAGGTTGAACAAGGGAATTGCAATTACACAATCTCATTATATTGAGAAAATTCTCAAAAAGTTTAATTGTGATAATTGTTCTAAAGTCAGTACTCCTATGGATCCAGCTGAAAAACTTATGCCAAATACTGGTAGACCTGTGTCACAGCTCGAATACTCAAAAGCCATTGGCAGTTTAATGTATGCTATGACGAGCACTCGACCTGATATTGCTTATGCAGTAGGAAGATTGAGCAGGTTCACTAGTAATCCTAGTAGACAGCATTGGCATGCTTTAACAAGGGTGTTCAAGTACTTAAAAGGTACTATGAATTACTGTTTGTGTTATTTTGGACAACCTTCTATTTTAGAAGGTTACTCAGATGCTAGTTGGATCAACCAAGTAGATTCATCTTCTACTAGTGGCTGGGTGTTCTTGCTAGGAGGAGGGGCCATTTCATGGGCTTCCAAGAAGCAGACATGTATTACTCATTCTACTATGGAATCTGAGTTCGTAGCATTGGCTGCTGCTGGTAAAGAAGCAGAATGGCTACGAAACTTGATATATGAGATTCCATTATGGCCAAAACCGATATCGCCAATATCTATCCATTGTGATAGTGCAGCCACATTGGCTAGGGCTTATAGTCAGATTTATAATGGCAAGTCTAGACACTTAGGTGTCAGACATAGTATGATTCGTAAATTGATCATGAATGGTGTGATTTCAGTTGAGTTTGTTCGGTCTCAACAAAATTTAGCTGACCACTTGACGAAGGGGTTAGCTAGAGACTTAGTGAATAAGTCATCAATAGGGATGGGATTAAAGTCCATCTAATCCTCTAGTTGTGAGATACCCAATTCCCTTCTAATACAACGTTAGAAGCTTGAATTCAATGTGGAAAGCTCACAGGTGGAGATTGGAGCACATGTTATTATGTTTCCCAAGGTATGTGTTCAAGACCTGTAAGTGATAGTTAGGTTGAAGAATATCTTCTTAATAGTTCTTTTGAAAAATTGCAAATGCAGGTGCAAGACTAAAAGAACTACCTATGTGAACATGAAGTTTTGCCGCTTCAAGAAGCTAGGACTTGGCTTTCTATATGTTCATTAATGGATAGGGACACATGGCTTGTAATAGTGTCAGGAATAAACTTTAGAGAGTTGTAAGAAACTTATGTGTATAGTATCTTCAGGTATTCATATGAGTTGACGGGTTCAATCGTTAGGACACCCCGATTCTCGAGTATTTGAAATGTGTATTATACTAAGATGAAAATTCAATCGCAAGACATTTTCATTTATGCATTCGTTTGTTTCGTTATGTTTATTATATATTTATATGATCAGTAAATCGAGGATTACACTAAAATGGGGGGAAATGTTGGTGATTTTAGTGTCATCAACAATTTTATGTAATTGTGGTTTACTAGAGACCAATGCGATTTCATATTCGGCTCGGATACGAGTAAGGGAAAGTGTGGAGTACACAATCGTTTGAGTTAATATGTTTTCGACCACGATAAAGAAGCAGGGGTCAAGGGGGCTGCGCCCCCTTGCGGGGTCAAGGGGCAGCGCCCCTTGTTGGGGTCCCGTGGTATTGTTTACCCCTAGATTTACCCGAAAATTAAGAGACAGGCCAAACAGGAGTTGCTCGGCCGAGCACTTCCTTAACTCGGCCGAGCATGATTTTCAAAGTAAACAGAAGTCACGGAAAAAGGCCTGCTCGGCCGAGCACATTTCCTTGACGCGGCCGAGCAGACACTGAATCAGTGAAAAGGTGCCCTTTCTGTTGACAGTCATGACTGTTGTGAATGTAACCATTGTCTCTCTTCTGCTCAAGACGAAAATCTGTTTATAAACAGATTATTTAGACTCAAATAAATATAGAAAACACACACAAATTCTCCAAGTTTTGATCTGATCTCTTTGCCTAGAATCAGATTGCTTGATTGTCTTATCCTATACAAAGATTTCGTGTAACCTAGGCATAAAGGGTCGAAATACTTTGTTCGGAAAGTGAACATACACAATTCAATCATTATCCAAGATTATCAACAAACCCTGATTCCCCAACAGAGAAGCCAAACACGGCACTTTATGTTCAAGAAACAGAGTCGCCACGTTAATTTAATTTGAAACCCAAATTTAACGGAAAAGGTTAGAGAAGGTGAGTTCAGAGGTCAGGTTACGTCTTGGAAGAACTTTTCATCGTTCACCCAATCCCCATCTGAAAACCGAGTCTCCCTAGTTTGTTGACCAAAACGTGCAAGTGTGTGTGTGTGTGTGTGTGTGTATTTTAAAAGGGGAGAAACTGACTTAACAGAAAATAGTTTAGGATTTACCGAAAAAGGGTTTATTTGCAAAGCTTTTTAACAGAATGGGGAAAACTGGAAAGTGTTGGGTTTCGATCTAACATGCGCAGCGGAAATTAGCAATTAAAATTTTAATGAAACCCAAAGCCATGGATCCGTTCATATGATTAAATCAAATACAACAAGATGAATAGAGGAATAACTAAGCCTTGATGGCTATGAATTTCTAGCTTTTGAACTTGGTGGAGATTTTGAAACTTGATCAAGAACGCGAACCTTGAAGATGATGAGCTTCACCCTCTAGCGGTATCCACACCACGAACGAATATCAAGCAACTTCTTGATCTTGGTTGCTAGACCAAATTGTGAAACACACTTTCACAATTGCAAGAACTATATGGAATTATGAATATTCTTGTTCTTCACTTTTGGGATCTTAGAACAAGAAAAATAACCTCTCAAAACTTTATGGAGGCACTCACAATCATATGTCTAATGGCTGCTGAAAGGATCTTTAAATAGGTCCCAATCCTTAACCCTTAATGTAATAGCCGGATTTTTTTTTTATTATTTATTTATTTTATTTCGGTTTTACTAAATTAATTAAACCATAATTAGAGTTATAAAATGATTGAAAGAAGTGGGCCAAAGAATTAGATGGGCCGAAAGTTATATGAGTAAACCCAACCCAATTAAGAATCAATCCAAGTATAAATTAATGGGTTAGTCAAATTAGGAATTCTTATTATCATAAACTCAAAAAAAAAAAAAAGGAAAACAAAACCCTAGTTCTACCTACCGCCGGCCGAGCACAAGGAGGGAGGAGAAGAAAAATTTCAGCCATTGTTCTTGAAGATTAATCCGTTCTAACTCAAGGTAATATCGAAACTCACATCCTAAAATTTATTTCATTGGATTTGGATGTTTAAAACATAAGTTATGCATGTTTTAAGAATACAAGTATTAGGGTTTGCATGCTAAGGATTTATGATCAAAATTTTAAAGGTTAATGGAGTGATCTAGATGCTATGGAGAAAACAAAAGTAGTAATCTTGATACTAGTTAATTTCGTTTCTTTTTGATTGATTATATAATCATGGATTGAATTGATTTATATTATACAATGACTTGGGATTTGAACACATAAATCATTGAGGTTGAATTGGGTTTATCAAAAGAAGAAAAAATTATGGATTCCCCAAGAACATGGTTCGGCCGAATGGCCCTAGGCCATTGGAAATTATTTTGTTGATTTAAATGATCCTTGTTAAGTGTATTGTGAATAATATCGATGTTTGGGAATTTAGAAAAATCTAAAGAATCAGAAAAATTGATCAAAATCAAAGGATCTTGATGAAGCATGTTTCGGCAATGATGACCTAACTTGGGTGTTGATTCTTGATTAAGGATGTTAAGAATTGGGACGGAAAGTTAGTGTTTTCGTTAAGTTTCTAATGGAAAGAAAACAAAATCATTCAAAGTATTGTTAACAAGTTAGAAAATTAACTTGAAGAAATAGAACAAGTACTTGTAAGACCTTGAAAGTTAAAAAGTTAACGAGGAAGGAAAAGATTAGAAATTTCAGTTAGTTTCCTAACGGGAAAGGACTAAACTGAAAAGAATTAAAGTTAGAAGAAAGAAAAAGGGAAACTTTGAAGTTAGAGGGGCCTAAGTGATTAAAAAGAGAAACTTAGGGGACCTTATGAACAAAACCAAAGTCCAAGGACCTTTCTGTAATTAAAGGAAAGTCGAAGGACTGAATTGTAATTAGTCCAAAGTGAAGGACCAATTTACAATTAAACTAAAGTTGAAGGACTAAATTACAATTAATCCAAAGTTGAAGGACTAAATTGTAATTGAACTAAAGTTGAAGGACCAATTTGCAATTAACCCAAAGTTGAGGGACTAAATTGTAATTAACCCAAAGTCAGAGGACTTAATTGCAATTGTATCAAAGTTAAAGGACTGACTCGTAAATCAAAGTCAGAAACTTAAACGTAAGAAAAGAAGTAACGAAGTAAAGAAGTTAAAACGCATCTCTCAGTTAACTAAGTAGAAATAGTTAACAATGTTGAGAGTACTAAAGTAAATTACTCCGTGCTTTGTAGATTTGCACAGAGAGGAGATTGCGAGGAAAAGCAATTCAGGTAAGGGATTACGTTCCTTACAGTATTTGAACTCCTGTTTATTGGAATTCGGTATTTCTTTCTAAAGTTAGCTATCAGTATGGCATGATAGTATTTGAATGAACTCTGCGTTATTGAACGTTCTTTGAAAGAATCTATACTTAGTGATGTCCCCATCGATCTACTAAGTATCGAAGTTTGAAACTTGTATCACATACTTGTACCATGGTATGTTCTAATTTTAACTTGTAAGTTAATCGCTTACTCGTTAAGGCATCCAATTTTAACTTGTAAGTTAATCGCTTACTCGTTAAGGCATCCAATTTTAACTTGTAAGTTAATCGCTTACTCGTTAAGGCATCCAATGTCCAGTTAGAAAAGACATTGACGGACAGTCCAGTTAGAAAAGACTCGTCCTTAAACTAGGGATTGCATGAGTGATCACATGCCTTCTCTCAGGAATTGTCTGATTACAAGGATGATTCTAGACCCCGAGCATATGTGTGTGGATACCATATATGTTACGACCCACACTATTGGCTGGAAAAGCTAGGTGTATAAATTGTACCTTTGGCATTGAGGTTATAATGTACGTTACCAAGGAATTGACGGAACTTGAATGAATCCCTTTGGATTGTAGTGCCATAATCCTTTGAAAGTAAAATCTTAAAAGTAATATGACTGCATTGTTCTGCAGTCTTGAATCCAAAAGTAACTGAACCTATCCTTGTAAAAGTTATTCGAAGTATTCGTTCTGGTCGTCTCTCCTTAGTAACCGGAGAGGCCACGTATGAACTTACTGAGCATTCGTTCGCTCATCCCTTCTCTATAAATTTGTTTTCAGGATTTAAGTAGAAGGACAAGACAAGGAAAGCAGCCGTAGGAAGACGGTGGACTGAAGATTCTTAATTTAATAGTTTAAGTACGTTTATTTATCGTGATGTAAGTTGAAGTACATTGATGGTTAGGGTTGTTACCTACCAAGACAAGTTTAAGTTACGCTTCCGCTATTGTTTGAATTTATGGTTAAATAAGGGGCCGTTGTGAACCCTAATTTGAAGTATTTATTATTGTTATTTATGGATATTTAATGCCATTAAATGCTCAGATATTATAAGAAAATTCGGGGTGTTACAGTTGGTATCAGAGCAATGGCTTTAGGTCTTATAGGAGAAAACTGAAAGTTAGGACTAATGGGAGAACTTAGTACTTAACTTGAATAAGATCTTACTTGAGGAAGTTCAAGTGATAAAGTCTAACTCTAGGAATGATACTAAGAGTGTGCATAAAGTATGAATATACTTGGAGAAATAGGAACCTCTTCATTATATGTCTATTTATATTCTATTAATATGTTATAATGGAACCTTGGGGTTATGTACTAATTAAGTTTACTATTGGTGTGTGTAGGATCATGCCGAGGAGACCCATGAAGTCAGTAAGGTACAGTGCTACTCTAAGGGAAGAAATAGAAGCTAAAGAGGAGATTATTAAGCAGCTAACTAAAGAACTTCGCTCAGCTAAAAGAGAGCTTAGGAAGGAGACTCGAGGAGTCGACAGCTTACAGAATGTCATCAAAGAACGCGATGAGGACATGATGTATGTGGAAGGAAAGTTAGCAGTACAGCTGAAGAAGGTCAAAAGCCTAGAAAGCCATGTGGTTAGAGCTAACCGCGAATGGAATCGAATCAGTGTGCAACTGGTGGATGAGATAGAACAAAATAATGAACTGAAAAAGAAGATAGATGAACAAGAAGCTTATGAGGAAGAGCTTAGGACTTCAGGCTATCAGATTTGGGCTGAGAAGTTAGAGTTGCAAGAAAAATATGACCAACTTGCGGCAGAACATGCACACTGTGGGAAGTGATGCAATTAATGACAGATAGTTATAAGAATAGATTCTTTTACTTTATTATTAGTGGAGTAATACAGTTAGAATTTTTCTTATGTTAAAATTGAATTTTGGGTGTATTTTGAGATGTTTAAATCTCACACCTTAGTTGAATAAAGTTAATTATTTAATTTAACTACCCAAAATTTTGAATTTACTACTGTTGTGTAAACAAAAGTTAACTTGTCGAGAAAAGACAAGGGAAAGTGTCGGAGTGATTTGAAATAATCTCCGTAACCATGGTACGAAGTAAGACGACCATTGGAATAAGTTAAAGCTAGTTAAGTAATAAAAACTAGTGAAACAAAGAAATAATAAGCAACCAAGTAAAACGGTTGTAAATTATGAAGTATGAAAACTCCTGAACCGGAGAAGAAAGGTTAAAGTAAACTAACCAAATCTGAATAACGGTCTAGTACAAAAGACCTACGAACACGATTCAAAACTAACAAGTGACCGTTAGTAAAAGAATTGTAATGTTAGGTATACCATGAATACTGCAAGTATTTTGTAGTGATGAATATTGCTAGAACATGAACCAGTTCTAAAGTAAAAGTAAATCTGCAGATGAATACCAGAAGAGGAAATAACAGGAACGGTGAAGGAAATGACAACACCGGTAATGCGGGAGGACAGTTGGATCCGGCCCTGGTAAACCTGTTGCAGACATTATCGCAGACAGTAGCTGGGATAGGTCAAACTGTTGCTGGAATTGCGCAACCACCACCACAGGCTCCATTACGTGATCCGTTGGAGCTATTTCAAAGGAGGAATCCGGACTCATTCTCGGACACTGCTAAAGAGAAACCTGAGGACTGGATTAAGAGCACCGAAAGAATATTCGAGACTCTGAATTGTAATGAGGAGCAGAAGGTAGTCTTTGCAACCTTTATGTTGAAAGGGAAGGCCCAAACGTGGTGGGAAGCGGAAAAGCGAGCTGATGTGGCTCGTGGTGATGCGGCCTTTACTTGGACCAGATTTAAAGCTATTTTCAACGAAAAGTATTATCCTACAAGCACGAGGAATGCCAAGATAACGGAATTCCTGACTCTAGTACAAGGGAGTATGACTGTAGCAAAGTATGGTGAGAAGTTCACTGACCTACTAGAATTTGCGCCAAGATTCTTCGATACTGAAGAACAGAAGGCAAGAAAGTTTGAAGCGGGATTAAGTGATAGAGTTCGGTACAAATCACGCCGTTGGCTCTGCCTACGTACTCAGCAGTGCTGGACAGAGCTAAGATAGTAGAACGGGAGTCGGATAACTACCGTAACCGACGGGAAGAAAAAGGCAAGGCAGTGGCTGAAAAGTCGGAAGGAAACAAGGGTGGTAGGGACCACAACAATAACAAGAGAAAAGCGGTGGATGACAGTCGAGATAAGGGCAGTCATGGGAATAAACACTCAAACAACGGCCATAGTGGAAATGGTCGGAACTTTAATGACAACAAGCGTGAGTGGAACAAGGGCAAGGGCCAAGGTTTCACCAGTTACGATAAATGTACCATTTGTGATGGAGCTCACAAGTCAGACGTTTGCTGGTATAAGGAGCGGCAGTGCTACAACTGCAAGAAGGTGGGACACCCAAAGTGGAAGTGCCCAGAAACTAAGAAGGATGAACCAGCTGCAGGAAATAAAGACAATGGAGGAGGAAACGGTGGAGGCCGTGGTAGGATGTACACTATGACCGCGAAAGCAGCTGGAGTTAATGCCGATCTTGTAGCAGGTACAATGCAATTAAATTCCCATGATGTTTATGTGTTAGTAGATACTGGCGCCACTCATTCAGTAGTTAGTAATGTTGTGGCAGAGAAGTTAAAACTACACCCAGAGAATTTAGAGATACCTTTAGTAATAGATACACCTACTAAAGACGCTATCCCCATTACTACCTCTTATAAAAACTGTACTTTAGGGATAGGAGGCACGAATGTAAATATCGACCTCATTGAACTAGACATGTCCAAATTCGACATAATCCTGGGAATGGATTGGTTGGCTTTGCATCAAGCCAAAGTAGACTGTCAAGAGAAAATAATGACCTTCCTAGGAGAGGAAGGTAAAGAGTACAGATTTGTGGGTTCAAGGCCGAGGAAGAGGATAGGCTTAATCTCGGTGATGAAGGCCCGTAAAATGTTGAGAAAAGGATGTGTAGGATTTCTGGCACACATAGGTGAAACGGAAGAAAAAGAAGTAACTTTAGAGTCACTGGAAGTCGTGAATGAATTTCAAGACGTATTTCCTGAGGATTTACCTGGTATACCACCAGTGAGGGAAGTAGAGTTTTCCATTGACTTAGTACCAGAAACCACACCTATTTCGAGAGCACCGTACAGGATGGCTCCGACGGAGTTGCAAGAACTAAAGGAGCAGTTGCAAGAATTGTTAGACAAGGGATTGATTAGGCCGAGTGTGTCACCATGGGGTGCACCGGTACTATTTGTAAAGAAGAAAGATGGATCTATGAGACTGTGTATTGACTATAGAGAATTGAACAAAGTGACGGTTAGGAACCAATACCCTCTGCCGAGAATTGATGACTTGTTTGATCAATTGAGGGGAGCATGTTACTTTTCAAAGATTGATCTTAGATCCGGATACCATCAGCTGAGAGTCAAGGATGTGGATGTGGCGAAGACAGCGTTTAGGACAAGGTATGGGCATTATGAGTTTGTCGTGATGCCATTTGGGTTAACGAACGCACCAGCTGCATTCATGGAGTTGATGAATAGAATATTTCAAGAGTACTTAGACAAATGTGTGATAGTATTCATTGATGATATTTTGGTGTACTCGAAGACGAAGGAGGAACATGCTGAACATTTGAGGATAGTTCTAGAAATTTTGAGGAGACAGAAATTGTATGCGAAATTTAAGAAATGTGAATTCTGGCTAGAGAAAGTAGCATTTTTGGGGCACGTAGTGTCGAAAGAAGGAATTTCTGTGGATCCGACGAAGGTAGAAGCAATAATGGATTGGGAAAGGCCTACTACGGTAACCGAAATAAGAAGTTTCTTGGGTTTAGCTGGTTACTACAGAAGGTTCGTAGAGGGATTTTCAAAGTTATCGGGCCATTGACGAAGCTGACGCAGAAGGCAGCTAAGTTTGTTTGGTCAGAAGAATGTGAACGAAGTTTTCAAGAATTAAAGAATAGACTGGTATCTGCACCAGTATTGACACTACCGACAGGGACGAAAGGTTTTGTTATCTACAGTGATGCGTCGTTGAAAGGACTAGGCTGTGTACTGATGCAAAATGAGAAGGTGATAGCTTATGCATCTAGGCAGTTGAAAGTGCATGAAAGGAACTACCCGACCCATGATCTGGAATTAGCAGCAGTAGTGTTTGCATTGAAAATTTGGAGACATTATCTGTATGGCATGAAATGCCAGATTTTTACGGATCACAAGAGCCTTAAGTATATCTTCACGCAGAAGGAATTGAATATGAGACAACGGAGGTGGTTAGAACTTCTCAAGGATTACGACTGTGAAATATTGTATCATCCTGGGAAAGCCAACAAGGTGGCAGATGCATTGAGCAGGAAGAATCACGGAATGTTGGCGACGTTGATCTCTAAGGGGGTAAGCATATGGAAGGATGTCAAGGAGATGAACTTGATAGTAAAAGTAAACGGGTATTTGGCGCGACTGACGTTACAACCTGCATTGCTGGGCAGAATTAAAGAGGCACAAGAATTAGACGAGGAGAGAGAAACTCTAATCGGAAAAGGACAAGCAAAAGATCTTCATATGGGCGAAGATGGGATTCTGAGATACCAAAAGAGAGTGTGGGTGCCAAGCAATGATGAGATCAAGAGAGAGATACTGAGAGAAGCTCATTGCTCGAAGTTCTCTGTACATCCGGGAAGTACTAAAATGTATAGGGATCTTAAGGAGTCATATTGGTGGAATAATATGAAGAATGACGTGGCAGAGTATGTGCATAAATGTCTGACGTGTCAACAAGTTAAGAGTGAACATCAGAAGCCAGCAGGGTTACTGCAATCGTTACCAATTCCCGAATGGAAGTGGGAGAATATTGCTATGGATTTCGTAAGTGGCTTGCCAAAGACGGTAGGGAAGTATGATGCCATATGGGTTATAGTAGATCGATTGACTAAGTCAGCACATTTTCTGGCAATCAAGAAGACTGATTCGTTGGAGAAGTTGGCCAAGTTGTACATCGACGAGATAGTAAGGTTACATGGAATCCCGGTCACAATTGTGTCTGATCGAGATGCTAGGTTCACTTCGAAGTTCTGGAACAGCCTACAAGCAGCATTGGGAACAGAGTTGACCATGAGTACGGCGTTTCACCCACAGACAGATGGGCAGTCGGAAAGGACTATCCAGACATTGGAAGACATGCTGAGGGCTACTTCGTTAGATTGGCCAAACGCATGGGACGAACACTTACCGTTAGTGGAATTCGCATACAACAACAGCTTTCACGCAAGCATTGGGATGGCTCCATATGAAGCGTTGTATGGGAGGAAGTGTAGATCACCGGCGTGTTGGGATGAAGTCGGTGAGAGGAGGTTAAGTGGACCGGAACTCGTACAAGTCACGGCGGATAAAGTACAACAGATCCGGAAGTGGCTACAGACTGCACAGAGTAGGCAGAAATCTTACGCAGACAATAGAAGGCGAGAACTGGAATTTCAGCCAGGGGATCGAGTATTCCTAAAGATATCACCCACGAAGGGAGTTATGCGTTTTGGGATTAAGGGAAAGTTAAGTCCACGATATGTGGGACCATTCGAAATTCTTGATAAGATCGGGGAAGTGGCTTATCGATTGGCGTTACCGCCGGTATTAGCTGGAGTGCATAATGTATTCCATGTCTCCATGCTAAGGAAATATATCAATGATCCGAGTCATGTGATAGAATACAAGCGGTTAAGGGTTCGGGCAGACTTGACGTACGATGAACGACCAATCAAGATCGTCGACAGAAAAGACGAGGTCGTAAGAAAACGTACGGTTCCCTATGTAAAAGTACAATGGAGTAATCACTCAGAAAGAGAAGCGACATGGGAACAAGAAAGTGAAATGCGCGAGTTGTACCCGGACATCTTCTCGGATTAAGAATTGTCAAGTTTGAGGACAAACTTCTTTTAAGGGGGTAAGAATGTAATAGCCGGATTTTTTTTTTATTATTTATTTATTTTATTTCGGTTTTACTAAATTAATTAAACCATAATTAGAGTTATAAAATGATTGAAAGAAGTGGGCCAAAGAATTAGATGGGCCGAAAGTTATATGAGTAAACCCAACCCAATTAAGAATCAATCCAAGTATAAATTAATGGGTTAGTCAAATTAGGAATTCTTATTATCATAAACTCAAAAAAAAAAAAAGGAAAACAAAACCCTAGTTCTACCTACCGCCGGCCGAGCACAAGGAGGGAGGAGAAGAAAAATTTCAGCCATTGTTCTTGAAGATTAATCCGTTCTAACTCAAGGTAATATCGAAACTCACATCCTAAAATTTATTTCATTGGATTTGGATGTTTAAAACATAAGTTATGCATGTTTTAAGAATACAAGTATTAGGGTTTGCATGCTAAGGATTTATGATCAAAATTTTAAAGGTTAATGGAGTGATCTAGATGCTATGGAGAAAACAAAAGTAGTAATCTTGATACTAGTTAATTTCGTTTCTTTTTGATTGATTATATAATCATGGATTGAATTGATTTATATTATACAATGACTTGGGATTTGAACACATAAATCATTGAGGTTGAATTGGGTTTATCAAAAGAAGAAAAAATTATGGATTCCCCAAGAACATGGTTCGGCCGAATGGCCCTAGGCCATTGGAAATTATTTTGTTGATTTAAATGATCCTTGTTAAGTGTATTGTGAATAATATCGATGTTTGGGAATTTAGAAAAATCTAAAGAATCAGAAAAATTGATCAAAATCAAAGGATCTTGATGAAGCATGTTTCGGCAATGATGACCTAACTTGGGTGTTGATTCTTGATTAAGGATGTTAAGAATTGGGACGGAAAGTTAGTGTTTTCGTTAAGTTTCTAATGGAAAGAAAACAAAATCATTCAAAGTATTGTTAACAAGTTAGAAAATTAACTTGAAGAAATAGAACAAGTACTTGTAAGACCTTGAAAGTTAAAAAGTTAACGAGGAAGGAAAAGATTAGAAATTTCAGTTAGTTTCCTAACGGGAAAGGACTAAACTGAAAAGAATTAAAGTTAGAAGAAAGAAAAAGAGAAACTTTGAAGTTAGAGGGGCCTAAGTGATTAAAAAGAGAAACTTAGGGGACCTTATGAACAAAACCAAAGTCTAAGGACCTTTCTGTAATTAAAGGAAAGTCGAAGGACTGAATTGTAATTAGTCCAAAGTGAAGGACCAATTTACAATTAAACTAAAGTTGAAGGACTAAATTACAATTAATCCAAAGTTGAAGGCATAAATTGTAATTGAACTAAAGTTGAAGGACCAATTTGCAATTAACCCAAAGTTGAGGGACTAAATTGTAATTAACCCAAAGTCAGAGGACTTAATTGCAATTGTATCAAAGTTAAAGGACTGACTCGTAAATCAAAGTCAGAAACTTAAACGTAAGAAAAGAAGTAACGAAGTAAAGAAGTTAAAACGCATCTCTCAGTTAACTAAGTAGAAATAGTTAACAATGTTGAGAGTACTAAAGTAAATTACTCCGTGCTTTGTAGATTTGCACAGAGAGGAGATTGCGAGGAAAAGCAATTCAGGTAAGGGATTACGTTCCTTACAGTATTTGAACTCCTGTTTATTGGAATTCGGTATTTCTTTCTAAAGTTAGCTATCAGTATGGCATGATAGTATTTGAATGAACTCTGCGTTATTGAACGTTCTTTGAAAGAATCTATACTTAGTGATGTCCCCATCGATCTACTAAGTATCGAAGTTTGAAACTTGTATCACATACTTGTACCATGGTATGTTCTAATTTTAACTTGTAAGTTAATCGCTTACTCGTTAAGGCATCCAATTTTAACTTGTAAGTTAATCGCTTACTCGTTAAGGCATCCAATTTTAACTTGTAAGTTAATCGCTTACTCGTTAAGGCATCCAATGTCCAGTTAGAAAAGACATTGACGGACAGTCCAGTTAGAAAAGACTCGTCCTTAAACTAGGGATTGCATGAGTGATCACATGCCTTCTCTCAGGAATTGTCTGATTACAAGGATGATTCTAGACCCCGAGCATATGTGTGTGGATACCATATATGTTACGACCCACACTATTGGCTGGAAAAGCTAGGTGTATAAATTGTACCTTTGGCATTGAGGTTATAATGTACGTTACCAAGGAATTGACGGAACTTGAATGAATCCCTTTGGATTGTAGTGCCATAATCCTTTGAAAGTAAAATCTTAAAAGTAATATGACTGCATTGTTCTGCAGTCTTGAATCCAAAAGTAACTGAACCTATCCTTGTAAAAGTTATTCGAAGTATTCGTTCTGGTCGTCTCTCCTTAGTAACCGGAGAGGCCACGTATGAACTTACTGAGCATTCGTTCGCTCATCCCTTCTCTATAAATTTGTTTTCAGGATTTAAGTAGAAGGACAAGACAAGGAAAGCAGCCGTAGGAAGACGGTGGACTGAAGATTCTTAATTTAATAGTTTAAGTACGTTTATTTATCTTGATGTAAGTTGAAGTACATTGATGGTTAGGGTTGTTACCTACCAAGACAAGTTTAAGTTACGCTTCCGCTATTGTTTGAATTTATGGTTAAATAAGGGGCCGTTGTGAACCCTAATTTGAAGTATTTATTATTGTTATTTATGGATATTTAATGCCATTAAATGCTCAGATATTATAAGAAAATTCGGGGTGTTACACTTAAGGACTTAGGAATCCTAAATCCCGTCACCAAATTAGGCAACAAGGAATTCTGGCCGACTTGACTGGCACGGTCGTGCCCTATAAACTGGCACGGTCGTGCCATCAGGTCCGCGTGATTTCCCCAGTCGACCAATTTGGCACGGTCGTGCTTGACTTCTTGGCACGGTCGTGTCAAACATGTCGACAGATTTGCCTTGGTTTGGATTTATGGCACGGCCGTGCCATTTTAAGGCGCACGACCGTGCCAGAGCCAAAGCCTGACATTTTTCCATAATTCCAATTTAGTCCTTTATGATTCGTTCTATTTGTGTGTGACCCTCTAGGATTACACTAAGTTGGCAATGGGCTCAAACATGAACCCATAAGATATGATTAGGTTCTAGCAAACCGTCATACCTACCCAAATAGTGTAACTAGATACAATTTCGCATTCCTTTAGAATATGTCACAATCCCTTTGTCCACGATGTCATTGAACACAAGTCATGGTCAAATAGTCAACTTGTTTTGTTCAATACTTTCTCGATTCCAAATATGTTGATAATTCAAATGCTATTGATCCAATCAATCCATTTGAGTCCGGCCGAACATTTCATCAACATCATTCCTTCAAGGGGCCCAAGCTTGACATCTCTCCGTGGAGGGACAAATCCATTTAGCTTATTATCCTTCCCAACGGGAATCCGATTATGCCAATCATACCCTTTATAACAACCGTGTTAAGGTAGCGTTTGAATATGTTAAACACAATGTTCATCAAGTGGAAGACTATAATAACTTCATGTCTAAGGATTCAAATGACATAACTAATATGAGATATATGTACGACATAGACCATGACATAAATCTCATGCAGCGGGTTAAGTCCAGTACCTTGTTCCAAACAAGTACCCATAAATCTAACATGATCATCCCATGATCATTTAGCCTTTATACTAGTGCTTAACAAGCACTAGTGACGGGGATTATTATAAGTAAACATGAACAACAATAATAATCAAAACATCTCTTTATTGATATGAAATAAATGATAACAATTACAACGTTTATTAAACGTGCCTAGGGCACCGCTACCAACAATCTCCCACTTGCCCTAGGCCCAATCTCCCATGTATCTAATACCCATGGACCTAACATGACCATCATGTTTAGCTTGTGGAAGTCCCTTTGTTAGCGGGTCCGCAACATTGTCATCAGTAGGTACTCTGCATATATTTACGTCTCCCCTATCAACGATCTCTCGAATGATATGAAAATGCCTAAGTATGTGTTTGGATTTCTGATGTGCTCTTGGTTCCTTTGCTTGAGCAATAGCACCATTATTGTCACAATAAAGGTCTATTGGACTAGCAATACTAGGAACCACTTCAAGTTCAGTTATGAACTTCTTAATCCAAACAGCTTCCTTTGCAGCATCCGATGCAGCAATATACTCAGCTTCTGTTGTAGAATCAGCGGTTGTACTTTGCTTGGAACTCTTCCAGCTTACAGCTCCACCATTTAACATAAACACAAATCCCGATTGCGATCGGCTATCATCTTTGTCGGTTTGGAAGCTTGCATCCGTGTAAGCATTTACAACGAGATCATCTTCCATTCCTCCATAGACCAAAAACGAGTCTTTAGTTCTTCTCAAGTACTTAAGAATCGCTTTTACAGCTATCCAGTGATTTTCGCCAGGGTCGGATTGGTATCTACTTGTCATGCTCAAAGCATAAAACACATCCGGCCTAGTACAAATCATGGCATACATGATGGACCCAATTGCCGAAGCATATGGAACATCATTCATTTTCTCACGCTCATCGTTTGTCTTAGGACATTGAGTCTTGCTTAGAGAAATTCCATGTAACACGGGCAAGGTCCCTCTCTTAGAGTTTTCCATACGGAATCTTCTAATGACCTTGTCAATGTATGTATTTTGGCTTAAACCAAGCAGTCTCCTTGATCTATCTCTATAGATCTTAATGCCAAGAATATATGCGGCTTCACCCATATCTTTCATTGCAAAACACTTTCCTAACCAAGTCTTCACAGACTGAAGTGTAGGAATGTCGTTTCCAATGAGCAATATGTCATCCACGTATAAAACAAGGAATAGCACTATGCTCCCACTAATCTTCTTGTATACACAAGGCTCATCTTCGTTCTTGATGAAACCAAACTCTTTGACCGATTCATCAAAACAGAGATTCCAACTCCTAGAAGCTTGCTTCAATCCATAGATGGATCTCTGCAATTTGCATACCTTAGAATCTTGTTCAGAACCTTCTGGTTGTGTCATATACACATCCTCTTGAAGTTTTCCATTCAGGAAAGCGGTTTTGACGTCCATCTGCCATATTTCATAGTCATGATATGCGGCAATGGCAAGCAAAATTCTTATAGACTTGATCATTGCTACGGGTGAAAAGGTCTCATCATAGTCAATACCATGAACTTGCCTATAACCTTTCGCTACAAGCCTAGCTTTGTAAGTATGCACCTTCCCATCCATGTCAGTCTTCTTCTTGAAGACCCATTTGCATCCTATGGTTTTTACACCTTCGGGCGCATCAATCAAATTCCAAACTTGATTGTCTTGCATGGATTGCAATTCGGATTTCATGGCTCCAAGCCACTTGTCCGAATCAGGAGAAGACATCGCCTCTTGGTAGGTTGACGGTTCATCATTCTCAATGATTTCTACCTCATTACTATCCGTTACGAGAAATCCATATCTCTCGGGCTTGGATCGTAACCTACTAGATCTGCGAGATGCTTGTGTATTTTGAACAGGTTCCACAACTCCTTGTGGTTCTTGTTCTTGTTCCACTATTGGTTCAATGTTATTTTCTGGGTCTCAAATTTCTTCAAGATTTATTTTACTCCCACTGATTTCTTTGGAGAGAAACTCTTTCTCTAGAAAGACACCAGTTCGGGCAACAAACACTTTGTTGTCCTCTCGGTTGTAAAAGTAATATCCTTTAGTTTCCTTAGGATATCCCACGAAAATACATTTATCAGATTTGTGTGCAAGTTTGTCTGAGATAAGTCTTTTGACAAAAACTTCGCAACCCCAAATCTTCATGAAAGATAGACAAGGCTTCTTTCCGCTCCACATCTCATATGGAGTCTTTTGAACCGATTTAGTTGGAACACGATTTAGTGTGAAAGCAGCGGTTTCTAGGGCGTAACCCCAAAAGGATATTGGAAGATCAACTTGACTCATCATTGATCGAACCATGTCTAACAAAGTCCGATTCCTCCTCTCGGACACACCATTCCATTGTGGTGTTCCCGGTGGAGTCAATTGTGAAACTATTCCACAATTCTTTAGATGATCATCAAATTCTTGACTTAAGTATTCTCCACCTCGATCTGATCGAAGTGCTTTTATACTTTTGCCAAGTTGTTTTTCTACTTCATTTTGAAATATTCTAAATATCTCAAATGCTTCACTTTTATGTTTCATTAGGTAAACATACCCAAATCTACTATAATCATCAGTGAAGGTTATGAAGTATTGAAATCCTCCCCTAGCATTGCTACTTAATGGTCCGCATACATCGGAATGTATCAACCCCAATAAGTCGCTTGCCCTTTCACCCAACTTGGTAAAAGGTGTCTTAGTTATTTTTCCAAGAAGACACGACTCACAAGTATCATATGACTCTGAGTCACATGAACCCAAAAGTCCGTCCCCATGGAGTTTTGAGATACGCTTCTCATTAATATGTCCAAGACGGCAATGCCACAAATAAGTATGATTTACATCATTAGGTTTAGATTTCTTATTTACATGATAGACATTATTTTCATTCTTGACATCCAAGATATAAAGGCCATTAAATGATTTAGCAATACCATAAAGCACATCATTTAAATAAATAGAAAATTTCTTATTCTCAATAAGAAACTTAAAACCTTCATTATCCAAACAAGAAATTGAAATAATATTTCTGCTTAAATCCGGAACATAATAACAATTGTTCAAAACAAGAATTAATCCGGAAGGTAAAGTGACTTCATAAGTCCCTACGGCTAATGCAGCAACTCTTGCTCCATTTCCCACGCGTAGATCTACTTCACCTTCTTTAAGCAGTCTCCTATTCTTTAGTCCCTGCACATTTAGACAAATGTGATAACCACATCCGGTATCCAATACCCAAGAATCAGTGGTAGAAAGGAGAATATCTATCATATAGATACCTGAAGTCGACGCAGCCTTGCTGCTCTTCTTCTTCTTTTGCTCTTCCAAGAAAGCCTTGCAATTACGTTTCCAATGACCAATTTCTTGACAATGGAAACAAATTGCATCCTTTTGTGTATCGGGTTTTGCCTCAGAAGCCTTGGCAACCTTTGCCTTGCTTATCTTGGGTTTGACAACTTTTGCCTTACCCTTGCTTTTGGCACCAGGCTTCTTCCCATCATGAACCAAGAGCACGGGAGAACCTTTCTCCACAATTTTCATCTCTGCAGTTTTGAGCATCCCATGCAACTCAGAGAGATTCTTATCCATTCCATGCATGTTATAATTCATCACAAACTGATTATAACTTTTAGGCAATGAATTAAGAATGAGATCCGTGGCTAGCTCCAATGGGATTGGATAGCCAAGTTTCTCAAGGTGCTCTACATAACCTTTCATTTTAAGAAAGTGAGGACTCACTTGTTGCCCTTCATTCATTTTACAAGTAGTGAATGCAACAATGGTCTTGTACCTCTCTTGCCTAGCTTGCTCTTGAAACATGGTTCTCAACTCCACGCCTATCTCATAGGCTTCCAAATGTTCCAAACTTTGTTGGAGTTTTGAACACATAGCAGCAAGCATGAGACAACTTACATCTCTAGAATCATTACGATGTTTCTTGTAATTGTCCCTTTCTACCCTAGGGGCAGTAGGCGGTGGTTCAGCATGGAGAGGCCCATCGAGAATGTACAACTTATCTTCTTGCCTAAGAACGATTCTTATGCTACGGATCCAATCCATAAAGTTTGTACCATTCTCTTCGAGCTTATCCTTCTCAAGGATCGATCGCAACGACATTGATTGAGTGTTATTAGTCATTGTCTACAAATATGCAAAATTTCCAAAATTTAATAAGTACCGATTTTCATTAAAGAGATAAATAATGTATTTTAAACAAAATACTCCCACTAAATTATATAACCTTCTTATACATCCAATGTATAATATAATTTAATTGGGTTGAGATCCCGCTTTAATCTAATTTTGAGTACGCTTTGGCGTACCGCTCAAAATTAAATCAATTAGGTAGACAACTCTTGTCAATCATATCTCATATGACTCTCAGTTATTTTCATGAGATTCTTTAAGAAATCCAATTTCAAAAAACATGTTAAATCTCATCTTTGCCTTAAGCCCAAAACTGTTTTGACGCTTAATTAAGTCCAACCATTTTAAACGCATAGGAAACTCTTATTCACTCATCTTGCTCAAACATGAATAAAATCAATGCACCTCGCTTTGGCGAGCCCACATAAAATTACTCATGTATAAACAAGTGTTTTAATCATGGCATGGCAAAAGGACTTAAAACTTTCTTTGAAGGTTCATCACATATAGCATATAACACATTTATGAGCACATAATATAAACATGTTACACATCAAGTTTAGCCACTAAATTAATCTCCATTAATTTAAGCACAATATTTATGTGTCATTAGTTTCTCTATAATTATGAGGATGAGACTATTTGAACTTTGGTTATCATCTCCAAATCAAGACAACAAGAAGTGCGACCGAAACTAAGCCATATGGCATCCACAATTCCGCGCTTATTCAAGAAACCAATAAAGTAGTCCATGTGGCCGAAACTAAGCAATAGATGGTCTCGATGAACGTAGGCCAATTGCATTCACAATTCCACATGGATCTCCAAACTTTGAATCAAGAACTTTGTTTCTCAATTTTAGCAATTATGAACTCTTCATAATTCTAACTTCGTTTTATCTTTGAAACTTCGATTGCGATCAAGTTTGGGAAACACAATCTCGATGAACGTAGATTAGCCATCCAAACCTTGAACCAATCTTAGACTCACAAGACTAAAACAAATAGGAAATTTAAACCCAAGATCCACACCCAAGACCCAAGCCCTTCCCCGCGCCAAACCCTAGGTCCGGCCGGGTCAAGGTATGGGTCCGGTCGGATCCTTCCGAAAATCAAAATTTTAAAGTTCCAAAATTTGTCTCAAAATTGTTTTTCTCGATTCAATAAGGATTTGGTGTTCTTGATGATCCAATCACCATGATCAACAAAACCTTGAATAAACAATTTATTCTTGAATCCCTAGAATATCAAAACTTTGATCCAATCAAAAATTGATAATCCAAACAATTTTAAATCCACCATAATTTTTATTGCGATTGAATAGTGCGATTAAAGTTTCTAAAACAATAAACCACATAAAATCATATAACACATAAACATCACGTAATCCAATATTCATATCATACTAGGCACATAAACAATTTATATACTCACAACATGATCTTAGTATTGAAATAATCAACATGAACGGGGCTCTGATACCACTGTTGGGATTCGATCTAACATGCGCAGCGGAAATTAGCAATTAAAATTTTAATGAAACCCAAAGCCATGGATCCGTTCATATGATTAAATCAAATACAACAAGATGAATAGAGGAATAACTAACCCTTGATGGCTATGAATTTCTAGCTTTTGAACTTGGTGGAGATTTTGAAACTTGATCAAGAACGCGAACCTTGAAGATGATGAGCTTCACCCTCTAGCGGTATCCACACCACGAACGAATATCAAGCAACTTCTTGATCTTGGTTGCTAGACCAAATTGTGAAACACACTTTCACAATTGCAAGAACTATATGGAATTATGAATATTCTTGTTCTTCACTTTTGGGATCTTAGAACAACAAAAATAACCTCTCAAAACCTTATGGAGGCACTCACAATCATATGTCTAATGGCTGCTGAAAGGATCTTTAAATAGGTCCCAATCCTTAACCCTTAAGGACTTAGGAATCCTAAATCCCGTCACCAAATTAGGCAACAAGGAATTCTGGCCGACTTGACTGGCACGGTCGTGCCCTATAAACTGGCACGGTCGTGCCATCAGGTCCGCGTGATTTCCCCCAGTCGACCAATTTCGGCACGGTCGTGCTTGACTTCTTGGGACGGTCGTGTCAAACATGTCGACAGATTTGCCTTGGTTTGGATTTATGGCACGGCCGTGCTATTTTAAGGCGCACGACCGTGCTAGAGCCAAAGCCTGACATTTTTCCATAATTCCAATTTAGTCCTTTATGATTCGTTCTATTTGTGTGTGACCCTCTAGGATTACACTAAGTTGGCAATGGGCTCAAACATGAACCCATAAGATATGATTAGGTTCTAGCAAACCGTCATACCTATCCAAATAGTGTAACTAGATACAATTTCGCATTCCTTTAGAATATGTCACAATCCCTTTGTCCACGATGTCATTGAACACAAGTCATGGTCAAACAGTCAACTTTTTTTGTTCAATACTTTCTCGATTCCGAATATGTTGATAATTCAAATACTATTGATCCAATCAATCCATTTGAGTCTGGCCGAACATTTCATCAACATCATTCCTTCGAGGGGCCCAAGCTTGACATCTCTCCGTGGAGGGACAAATCCATTTAGCTTATTATTCTTCCCAACGGGAATCCGATTATGCCAATCATACCCTTTATAACTACCGTGTTAAGGTAGCGTTTGAATATGTCAAACACAATGTTCATCAAGTGGAAGACTATAATAACTTCATGTCTAAGGATTCAAATGACATAACTAATATGAGATATATGTACGACATAGACCATGACATAAATCTCATGCAGCGGGTCAAGTCCAGTACCTTGTTCCAAACAAGTACCCATAAATCTAACATGATCATCCCATGATCATTTAGCCTTTATACTAGTGCTTAACAAGCACTAGGGACGGGGATTATTATAAGTAAACATGAACAACAATAATAATCAAAACATCTCTTTATTGATATGAAATAAATGATAACAATTACAACGTTTATTAAACGTGCCTAGGGCACCACTACCAACATGATGATCATGGCTTTGAGCCATAACAACCATTTGGATGGTTAAAGATTGAGACTTTAACCTCCCAAATGGGTGATTCATCCAAGAGAAAGTCTTTAATCATCAAAAATCAAACTTTGGATGGATAAAGATTGAATCTTTATCATCCAAATGGACATTATTAATACTTAGATCAAAGTTTAGAGGGTAAAGATCAAGACTTTACCACCTAAACTTTGTCATCATAACATAAACATAAATCTGCAATGGCTTTCTCCAAATGTGCAATGGATCATCAAGCCAAAAGTAAAGACATTAAATTAAATGACATTAATATAAATGACATGAAAGTAAATGACATAAAATAAATGACATAAAAGTAAATTGCATTAAACATAACAAGCCTTGATCATCATATGTTTATAACCATTTGTCATACACAAGGCATGAGGGCACCATGAATCATTTCAAGGCTTGGTTCCAATTTATAAGATTTGCATGAAATGTAAAGACATTAGAGTAATATGATCAACAAGACAAGTAAATAAAGGTGTAACAAGGTAAATAAAAGGGTGAAGAGGAGATGGGGGAGAAGAAGGTCTCACCAATGTTTGATTCTAGCCTATCTTCCTCTCTTTCACTCAGTTCTCACAAATATGGTGTTTTTGCTCGTATTTCAGCAGAGTTTATGCTCTCAAACTAATATTTCTCCCCCCCCCCCTGAAATGATCTGCAAGGGCTCAATTTATAGGGACTAAAGGTACCCAAACCATCCGTACGGCTGGGCCTTTCTAGTACCCAAACCATCCGTACGACTCAGCATGGCGAGCTTCTGAATTTTTCTAAGTTTAATTCCAGAACAGTCCAAGGGTTCTTGGTTTGTCCTAGTGAGGTCCCAGCCTATCAGTTTATCCCTGAATGGTGCTAAGAAATCCTCTAAGTTGGTTTAAGTTCAGATTGGGGTACTTACACTCATGTCTAAAGATTCAAGTGATATAACTATATAAGATTTAATTATGACATTTGACCATGACATAAATCTCATAGGGGTCAGTCCAGTATTTGTTCTCCAACAAATACCCACAAGTCTAATTGTATCGCATACACATAATCATCATATGATTATCTATTAAACTTATACTAGTAATTAATCATAATTACTAGGGACGGAGATTATTATAATAAACATGCAAAAGATATAATAATCAAACATTCAATATCTTTATTAAAGCGTAAAGCAAATGATAATATTAATCGTTCAAACAACGTGCCTAGGGCATACACACCAACATTAGTTAAGTTGTAGGTGGGCCAATATGTCATGTACATGTTGATTACCTTCTTGCACTTAATTAAAATCATGAACAAAAGATAAACATACAAAAGGTTGTAACATTGACATGTTACCAAAGGAACACAAGGTATAAAGATAATATCTTTCCATTAACAAAAAGGTTTACAACTTATAACATTAACATGTTACCATCTGACACTTACATTGCCAAAAGTCGAATATTTTCTACCCAAAAAAATCTAAGTTTTAACACATGTTACCTCCAAAACTCTATCCTTAAGATCATTACAAAAGATTCATAAAGGGTCCATAACACGGCCCCGAAGCAAAAACAAATTATCCTAAGTAATTGTCATATTATCACAAGATATGGCCCCAACAAATTACAACCAAACATTTCCAAACAAACATGCAATAAACCAAAGTACAAATTAAAAACATTGATCTTGAGGACGCACCCCCACAAATACCATAATAACCAAATAAAAAATTGTCTTTAAGACAACCACCATGGCATACTACCGCTGAAATTGCCAAAATATCCTAACCATTCTTCTCTTCTTCACCTTCCTTTGTGTTTTTTACTGCTGGATCAACCCGATCTGCCATGTTGACGTCCTGTACCTTGGAGATTACATCACCTGAAACAACCACCTCATAAATAATACTGGATATCAGCAGCTATGGAATTTTTTTGACTTTCTATATTCACTCAATTCAAAAAAATTGGGGGCAATTGTTTTGGATGAAAATTTGAGCTACAAAGTGGCACCTTGACACGTTGACTTTTTTTGACATTATGAATTAACTTGAGTCGACGTCCTGAGCTGACATCCTGAGTCGATGCCCTGAAGACAGTTAACAAACCCCTATTTTTTAGGATCACGATATCAGCTATGTGATCAATTGTAGACCGGGTCAATCTGAGGTCCTTATAAACAATAAATGATCCACGATCCACGGTCTTCAACAAACTAAATATATCATCACATGTATTTCACACACTCACTTCTCTGTAAACTCTCTCTATCCTTCGTCTTTGTAATCATCTCAAATACTTAGTGAATTTTGGAGGTTAAGGCAGGTTTCCAAAACCTCCCGAGGTTTTATGCCGGAGGACGATTGTTCCAAGGGCTTTCCTCGTTACATCATGTGTCTACTTCTTGAATTCTGGTCTACATCTTGAACTCTAAAAGTCTATATTCCATTTGTACCCTACTTCCTTTTATTTTCCCAATTATCGAAAGTTGGCCAAAACAGCACACCCTCCATAATCTTTAGACCCTAATTTTGTCATTTTCCGTTATAAAAATGACAATGTGTGTTTGAAAAAAAACGTAAGATAATTATAAAAATATCACTGCACGTTTTATAACATGTTCACTCATTTACAAAAATGTAATCGCGCATTTAAAAAACAGGTTTTTCCTAATTGCTGACTTCTCCTAAAATTATGTGTACAATATTTTTAAAAATCGGGAGAAAACTTGTTTTACATTCGTTTTAGTGTAAAACCTGTTTTTATCCCTTAATTTAAAACAAAATCTATTAATGTAAAAGAGGTTTTACAAATCTCTTAGTATAAAACAAAATTTTCATAACGCCCAGTAATTTTTATTGGGCTTATATTTTTAGAAAATATAAATTATAAAATAAAATTAATACAAATGTTGTCTATATACATTAATATACTAATGTGTTTAACACCTCCATTTAATAAAATGTTAATTATCTATATAAAATATTACGTATTATTAACCTGTATATTTCATTGGTATATGTACTATACTTGTTCTTACTTTTAAAATTATTTTTATCATTCAAGTCCTTTTATGTCGTATTTATCATTGTAACTTGAGAAAAAAATATCGTTTCAAACGCATGCTCTCTCTGTTTCGTAACAATGGTTACTTAGTCCCTTTTGGGCTCCCATAACAATGGTTATTAAACGAAAATAAAAATATGATAATAGTTCTTTATTTAATGGGACCTACTTGCTCACTCACAACTACATTTTAGTTACTATTTGCTACCTCACCTTTTTTTCTCCTACTTTACTTCATGAATCATGCCCCCATTATAATAATTACCAAAATTGATTAAGCGAAAATTTAGAAAAAGTAAATATAATAGTGATATAGTGGTGTAGGTGTTGTATTTGTGAGTATTGTTGGAGGAAATGGGCGTATTTAGAAATATGGCTTTAAAATAAAATACGAACGGGGACGGAAATTTATTTAACAAATAAATAAAGTCGAGGCAAGAGTTAGACTCTTTCTCCGTAAGACAATATTACCCCGTATACTAGTGCTCACGGTCTACGGCAATTGTCTCCAAGATACAACGACTTTCGAAATTTCAGAACGTAGCACAACGACTCTGAAACTTTCGGGCGGACTACTAAATACTCGGGATTTTCTTGGACTTGATACGAATTTAGAAGACTTCTAGGATGCTTTGACAATACTAGAATGTTTGATAATTTTCTGGATGGAATGCAAATGAGGGGGGGGGGGGGCTTTATATACTAGTTGAAGAGGTGAGGTGCCTTTTAGGGAATAGGCATAATTGGTGGCTGGTGGATTCCTGGCCATTTGATCAGATCAAGATGGAGGGCTGAGATCGCATGGATTGGCCCAGACAAGTTGACCCGCCCGCACGAAGGGATGCGGGTCGCTCCAGCGGTTACAACCCATCCATCGCGACCCAAGTCGTGCCGGTTCGCTCCGATCCGCGACCCGCCCAGTTACAATCCGCCTCGCCTACTAGGACCACTGGACTGGGCCGTCGAGGCCCAACATCGATTCGACCCAACCGGCGACCTGCTTGGACCGCCCCAAGCCCATTAACCAACGCCATGGACCGAACCAAGCCCAAGCCGCACCAGACCTATTGAACCACCATCGAACCGAAATTTGTCAAAAGTTTGCAAAGTGCGCCTTCAACCACCCTTCACGGGTCAAGTGTCGATTTGAAGCTAGTCCAAAATTGGACTATTGGGCCACTAGTTGCATGAATGGCCTAATGGTCCCTTTGGTTGGCCCAAGGAGGGAACCATTTGATGACTCCTCCTTAGATAACCACATTAATATAATGCCTTCATTTTCCCTCTCTTAGCAATGTGGGATATGACATTTCCATTTCCATTTCCATTTCTCTTCAACCATTTACACTAAGTTGCCGCTTTCAACAATTAGTTTCTCATTCACCCGAAATTGGTTTTGAGAAAATAAATATACCACGTTAATCTACTCCGAATGTAGATTAATAATTTGCAACTTATTTCTATTTTTATTAAATGGAAATAATTACGAAACTTGGTCAAATGTTGGTCAAACCAACATTTCTAACCAATTTTCAACAAGTATGAAAAGTAAAGTAGGTAAGAGAGAATAATGGGGAAAAAAATGGATAATGGATCAAGATTGATGAAAAGGTATAGGAGAAAAATGGAAAAAAAAAAAAGGCTAAGGTTTGAGATTGTGATACCAAAACGGAACATGTTATGAAACTTGACAAATGGAGTGGTTATTATTTTTTATTTTTATTTTGAAACAAAGAAGAACTTAGATTATATTAATAACATGGACAAAAGTTAACGAGAAGGCTCTCCACAATATTTTGAGGCTCATTCCAAAATTTGAAAATATATCTAAATTTAAAAATGTTCCGGTAACGAGAACACATATGATTGTGTATGAATTTAAAATCTATTGTTAATATGACCCGAAGGAGACCCAAGCTTTCATCCCATCCATTAAGTCTTTCACCAAGTTCAATTTTCCTTTGTACACCTTGTTTGGGGCTATTTAGGAACGAACAAATGTCTCTCCAAGCGTAACTTGGACACTGCCTTATATTGGCATTCAAAAACTCCACTCGAGAAATATATTTGGCTTTGAGAACTGTACTAACCAAGACATTTGGGTCGAAAAGAAATATCCGACCAAACTTCCAAAACATCACATTACCATCCACCGCGAAATAGCCCACAAAGATTGGAGATAATAAACTCCATTGACAAACAAAATTATAACATTCTAAAATTACAATGGCTCTCAACTGGGAGAGGAAGCAAAAGGCTCTCAACGGGGAGAGAAAACAACATAAAAACCATCAACAAATCACATATTGTTACTCGAATACCAGAGAGAGAAATGGGAAGTTGATACACTTACACTTGGGGTTCGTTTGGTAGCCTGATAGGATTAGCCCGTTTTAATAGTCGAAAGATTATTAATCGGGGGATTAATTACACCACCCTTTTTTATGGGTAGATATTAAGGGGGTTAGAGGGGATAAGATTGGATAAGAAGTTTATTTGAATTGTACCTAGGATTATTAATCGGATTGCATTTAGTCTACCAAACACCAAGATTATTGGGCTAATAATCATATCCAGCTCTAATCAGGCTACCAAACGAGCCCTTAGTGTATAAAATCTTGCTATACACCACAAATATAAACACGACACGTGGCAGATTCCTAAATACATATGGAAGGAATTTGAGAGAGACACTATAATAAAAAGGAAAAACAAACTATTGGATAACACAAAACATCTTTACCTAAAAACACTCTTAAATAATGAAAGCATCATTTTCAATTAATTAAATTTGTTTCTCTCTGTTTTCATTATAATTCATTTTCACAGCACTAATTTAATTTACTGATCATAGCCAAAAAAATATAAGCAAACAAAATTTTAAAAAATTGAATTTTAAGTTAGGATAACTGGAGAATTTTAAAACTGAAGTGTATATCCTTAAACACAATGGTAAGGATTACAATAACGTAAACAAGATGATAACATATGTTGTGACAGAGGGAGCATGCAACATACTCTCTCCATCTCAAAATAATTTTTCAATTTGTGATTTTTTATTTTTTCAAAAAAATCTTTCAATTCTATAATTTAGGTTTAAAATTGCATCAACAAAACATGACTAGTGAAGTAATTGTTTATATCCTTACAAAATTTGAATAGTCAAATAAGAAAATTATTTGAAACAGAAATAATATATTTCATTAATTCTTGGTATATCACTTTTTGTTTAATTTAAAATGGTATAGCTTCTTTACTTTATTGTAATTCTTGTCATTGTGCTTAAAGATGTACACTTTAGTTTTAATATTCTCCAGTTATTCTAATTTAAAGGTAAATTTTGTAAATTTCATACAGTTATATATTTTGGTTGTGATTAGTAAATTAAAATAGTGTTGTGAAAATGAAAGTCGCACACACCAGCGATGTGCTACAAAATACTCCCTCTGTCCCCAAAAAATGTTCCACCTTAAATTTTTAGGTCAACTTGGTTGAACTTTGACCAAAAAGATGTGAAAAATTAAATATATTCATGTTAATCTCAAAATGCTTATTGATGCCTTATTTTCAGACTTTCATGATAATAAATAATTTATAGTGAAGTGTTGGTCAAACTTCAGTAATAATTTTGGAAATTAGATCAAGAACACAAAGAACACAAACAATTAATATTTTTTCCATCAAAATAAATCTGAATATAGTAGTATGAATTTAGATAACAAAAGTAAAAATGTTAAATATTTGGTTGAGTAATAATTTCGAAAATGGGAAATTGTGGAAAAAATTTGGAGGTGTGAAAAGAGCATGGAAAAAGAGCTCATTAATTAAGTTGACTAGATTTGAATTTTAAATTAAAAAAAAAAAAATCAGATTAGGTCTTCAAATTTTCATTTTGCAATAGATTCTCCTATGGGTCTATCTAAGACACGTGGCACTATGGTATTTGTGGTGTATAGAAAGATTCTATACACTTAGTGTAAATGTAGCCTTTTCGAGAGAAATGGCAAGGGAGTACCCGTATTTTTAGGACAAATTTCCACTAAAGTAACATTGGTGATGACCAAAATTACCATGATTGTGGAGAAAGTGACCAAAAATGTCATCATAAAGAAATAGCCCAATCTCATCATCATCTTCTTCTTCTTCATTTTTATTTTTGATAGTTACTAAACTAATACAGATTTAGAACAAAAAACAGATTTAAAAACAAAACTCCTGATTTCAAATTTATTAATTGATAGAGTATCAATTAATAAATAAGAAATCAAGATAAATCAAGGAAAAGACTATGAAAAGAAAGGCAAATCAAACGTATGAAACAGAGAATTGGGAGTGGTTATTAGAAATTAACCGTTCGATGTCTGCTAGTTCTCCCCTCTTGAATTCCCAATGAACAACATGATCTTGACCGGGAGTGGACAAAGTGGAAGCGCGAATGTCGGCTTGAGTAACGCAAACATTGGCGAGAATCCAATGCCCCGAAAACCTAAGGGTTCCTCCGCAAGGTTCGTCCACGGAGGGTGAGTCAGGGCCTAAGATCAGGCCGAAAGGCGGCGTAGTCGATGGACAACAGGTAAATATTCCTGTACTACCATTCATCTTCGGCGCAAGAGCGCTCGATCAATCCAGTCATCCTTACCTATTCTTCTTCTCTGGGCAGTCACGAGGGATCCATTGAGGTTTCTCTTCTTCTAATTATTTACGTAATCTTAGCCGGAAAAGAAAAAAAAATGAACGCAAAATGAAGATTCATTATATTCCAAATTAAATGATTCGATTGGCGAATGATAATGTTGGGATGAATGAGTGTTTTCCATTGTTGTGAAGGTGTGTATAATTAACACTCTGTGCGTGGTTTATCATGTGGTGAATGAGTGTTTTCCATTGTGAAGGTGCAGTGTTGTCACGTTTTGATAGGTGTGATTTAATTATAATCTACTTATTTTTTCCTTGGGATAAAATGACAGCACATAGTCCAAACTTTGGGGTGTTCTCATATTAGGGTCCAAACTTAGGGATGTTCCTAAATTGGAGTCCAAAATTCGGATTTTGTCAATTTAAGGTCTGGAATGAAGTATAAATTTGGAATTATAACCACATATAACGCCAGTTAAGTGCATGTGCAAGACACGTGATGACTGAACGAATTTTTCGGACAATTACGTCAAACAACCTCTAATTGACTAACATTGTTAACTTTGGACCTTTAATTGGCAAAATTGGAACATCAAACCTGAACGTCACACGACCCCAAACTTTAGACCCTATTTTATTATAATTTGCCCCTCTTTTAACTGTTTATAATGTTTAAGTGACAAAATGGTAAACATCTTTTGTTTTGTAGAATCTGTCATTGAACTAAAACAAGGTTTTGAGTATTGCAGTGGATCAAAAGCAGATATAGCCCTTGTGCTGCATCTCACTTGTTTCAGCAAACCAAAAGTTTCTCAAATCAGACAAGAACCTGAAAGTAATCCTGAATAGTATACTATGAGTTATACTTTTGACAGCAGTTGCAACTTAAACTGCATCGTGCCATCTTGCTGTTTTCACCTTCTATTTGCTCGGTCCACGTTTTGATGCATGATTCGTTCATAAACACATAACAACAACTCTAACCGTTATGTCAAGGCTCCTCTTTCCTCGACCTCACGTATAGTTAGAGCTCTTGTGGCACCAGGTTGCCTTTATATGATTATAAACACTGAAAAAATACTTGTTATTGAGACTGGTAAAACATCAATACATGTTTAGGAGAACTCTGATATATTTATAGTTGTAGCCACCATTGGACTTTGAACTGCATACTTACTATTACTGTCCTTCCAAATCACAGGACCATACACAACCTCATCTGCTTCAAGCTGTCCCGTACTTTCTAACCTCACCTTGTAACTCTTGATTTCGTTCTTCTCTTTGAATACCAGTTTGTTCGGCACAACGCTTATCTCGAACCCATCCAGCTGACTCCAATTTGCTTCAAATGTCAACTCTCCTTCTCCTACACAAGTCAACCTACGTTCAAATTCTTTCCCAGTTTCAGCATTTGATGAATCAGTAATACTGAAAAAGGCAATGAAAGATGGGTTATTTATGTCGAGTGAAGAGGTGGAGCAGCTCAAGGAAGAAGAAGACCTTTGTTGAAATAGCAGCAGTTGATGAAGTATGAGTACCAGAATCCATCAAGATTACGGAGCCAGGGTGGCTGGCTTTCCAACCTTTGTTGAAATAACGAGCCCCAACAAGCTTCTTATTGCACATAGATGGAGTTAAGTCGGTTCCATTTTGGCATTCTCCTTTCCATCTTGAGGGTATTTCGGTCATTCCTTCATCGTTATAGCTCTTGCTTTCTGGCCGAACACCTGTGTCAACAACCCAATGATCACATCCTTGCCATAATTCGAAACCGGCCACGCATCAAAGCTATGGTTAAGGCCAATGAAGAGGATTTGGCTTTTTGAAATATATCAGTGTTTGGTAATAGTAAATGACAGTTTCTGTTGTCAATGAAATTAAGAGACAAAGGCACCATAACTAGTACTCCATGTGTCCCATAACAAGGGTTGCAGTTACTTATTGTACATTTCTTGCCATTGTAGATTTGGACGAAGACTGTTTCCTTATTTAGAAACACGAAATTTCCTTTAGGACGGACTAAAGGGAAAACGCGACACTTATTACGGGACGGAGGTAGTATTCATTTTCTTTCTTTTGTTTTTCTCATTAATATGTCAGACGTTCCAACCCATCAAGATTAACTAAAGAAAGCTAGCAATATTTTACCTGCAGCAACCCTGCCAATGCAGTGACACGGGCACACAGCAATTTCCTCCAACAGCTGATATTCATCAGAACTCAACATGGGAAAATTGGTTTTTTTTCTTAGGGTTCCAATTTATCCAATTCCCCTGTTCAGTCCAGGAGAATAATATTCAAAGGGTACCTACATATTATGTACATAGCTCAGCTGATCAATATTACTGGGAAAAATCTGGTATTAAAAACTACTCCGTATATACTATCAGGCCCTGCAAACCTTCAATGTAAAAGTCTATTTATGGTCTTTGTCTTCAGAGTCAATTGCAGTTATTTATGACCAACCTATAAATTCTTCGCCTCCCCCACTCTTTATGGTTCATTTTTTCTTGCTACACATTGAGTAATATTAGGTGCAGATAGGGGTGTCAATGGATATCCATGGGTGTTATCCATTTACAATTACAACGTACTAATCTTGAAATTATCAAACTTACAAGTCATTCAAAGGCGTTAAAATCAGCTGCTACCGACAGAAAATTGGTTTGTAACACATAATTGACACAAAGCTTCACAAAAAGTCACAAGAAATTCATTGAAGTTAACCAAGTTACCAGAGTAAAGAACAAAAATGATTCCATATTTCGAGCTAGAACTGTAGCTGCAATGATCCCCTGGTAGTTGGCACATGATCTTAAAATTGGGTGTCTGTCTGCATGCTAGCTGTGAGTGAGGCTGCAGTAAGATTCCACAACGACAAAAGAGAAATTGTCAAGTTGTGCTCAAAGTTCAATCAACTTGACACAAAAATCAAAATGGGGTTCTTTATTTAGGACGGAAGGAGTATTGTTAGCAATCATCACATTCTTTGTCATAATTACAAAGATTGAGACTAAGAGATATACTTGGTAACAGTGGGCATATCATATTGATGACCTGCTCAACTCTTTTTTATGCTAAATTGAGATGTAAAAGAGCATCAAAATAACAGAAGCAGTAAACAATACGAGAAATTGATGAGCGCCATTACGTCACAGCACTCACTATAAAGTAATTACTCCAAAGTTTTTGTCAATTCACCAAGTCGAGAAGCTGAGATGCTCTTTGCTAGGTATTTTGATTTTTACAAGTAATAAATTAAATTAAAAAAATCATTGATACTTTATGATATATGTCAGATACAATTTTCCTGTAATTATACTTCAACTAGTGAGTAACCCGTCAAAATTCGACAGGAATAATAAGGCTAACGAATTAAGAAAAACTGATGCAATGCATTTCTATACTGAGAGAGAGAGAAAGAGATAGAAGAGAGGGGGAGAGAGTCTTAAAACTATAGTTCAGCATTAAAAATGGGTGGCTCATTATAATGAAAAGGTGAACTGAAAAAAATCATGTTATTCCACACAATTATAAAAAAGCATAAATCTGGTAATTAGGTGTATAATCAGTGACAAATATTTTGGAAAATTCTACATTATGGGAAGTAATATAAAGTATAAAGACACCAAAAAAAAAAAAAAAAAACTCTTATAGTATAGTCTGTGTAATGCTACCATAAATTCAATAATGGTGATTCATTTATAGACCTTAGGAGACTGTAGTTGCCATCCAACGTCTACGACACATAATTACATACACACATTACAATCAGTACTCAAATTGAGTTTCTCGTTGCTCCATTAATTTGTTCATCCACTACAGCTCAATATTATTAATACTTAATACATATCATCTCACTGAAACAGTATGATTGAAATTCCTTCTTAATTAATTAAGAAAAAAGATATTTAATACATCCAATTGAAACACTATGATTGAAGTTCCTTTTAAACTAATTAAGGAAAAGGGTATTCAAAACATCCAATTGACAAACTATCATACGTATACACCAAATATCCATGAAATATTAACATCATTGTATGATCATAACCAAACAAATTCATTCCCATTTCAAATAATAGTAACTGGATTATTATTATTTTAAATAAAATTAAAAATAGCATATGTCAAGGACATTGTCTACCATGTTACACCAACATAGGAGAATAAAATGAATTCAAAACTAATTCTAATCACCAAGATACTCGAAAATGTCACCATTTTAAGCCTGATGATAATGATGCAATTTGTATGGTAGCACATATCCCGCACCATTACCCGTTGCCATGAACCCTATTCCAGGACTAAAATCCAGACACCGTGAATGATGTGAAGCCTTATTCGGCAGAGGCCAATTGGAGAAGACAATAAAACATGGAATATGAATCAACTTCTAAGTCTTTAAAAGTAAAGAAGTCAAGGTAGTCAATATTCAATGGATCCTAAGCCCATAATTCACCACCATTGCCACCGGAGTATGGTTGCAACATAAACGGATAAGGTGGAGGGGGAGGATCGAGATAACTCATGTTTATTTATAAAGGCTCAAAATTGATTTATGTGTGCTTTATTCGTTCACCTGCAAAGATTATCAATCATGAATATTTATCAAAAAATAAACAGATCAATGTAATTTAGAAAGCCCGAGAAATAGATAGAAATCCGAACATGCAGATGATTAAAACAGAATCAGTTAATCATCGTACACATCCAAATATCTGTATAAACTCTATGAACAAATTGGATGCGAAATCAAAATCTATGAATAGAATCAATAAATAATCAACAAAAAAGATAAATTTTCAATTAAAAACCAATTTAGAAACTAAATTTCGGACATGAAATTAAGCAAACCTGTGCTTTAGACAAAGTGTGAAAAAACTAAAAAGACGGAGGGAGTAATATTCAGAGTGGAATTTTATGAAATGAAAGAGGCAATCTTGTAGTATCTTTACATTGATCTTAAACCCTACATATAGATGCTACAGTAAGATAATAAACAAATCAAGAAAGTGAATTGCAAATTGAATGCGTAAAACAACAAAATGCAAGTTCAATAAGTAATCCACCACAATTCAAACAGATGATGTTTCTACTGAAGGCGACATACCCATGGAAGGTAAGCCGCTATAAAAGTAAAGCGGCCCAAGAAGCTCATATGAATAAATGGATTTTGATTGCTCTAGACATAAACCTGCAGAGTAAAAAGGCAAAAGAGAGGGGGAATTGCCTACATTGGAACTGCCTACGTTGGAACTGCCTACGTTGGAATTTGATAGGCAATTTTGTCAAATCTGATGAGCTCAACATCATTCTAGGCACAAAGACCTTCATCCGGTATTCTTTCCATAAAGCATTCTTGCCTCAACATCATTCTGAGCGGTATGACTATACATCCAACCTTCTGACGTATGAAATGGTTTGGCAATCCCGAGAATTTAATCGTATTAAGAAACTCAACTGAAAATACATCTTCGTGGCCAACAATATCTCCGTCCTCCTTACTAATGCTATTTGAACTCATATACAACACTTATTCACCGGGCAATAATGACATCACATAATCATTGATAGTATCTACTATCTCATTAATTAGTACCAAAATTGCTCTATCCTAAACGATAAATTTTATTAAGCAAAAATAAAATTAGTCATTTATTTTGACAGATTAAATGTCTTAAGTGATATTTGATCATAGTAATAATGTTATGTATCATTCCATTTTAAAGATTGGTGAACTTTTCAAATGAGTCAGCTCTTATCATATTCATTAATTAAAACATTGGTATTCAAATAGTAATTCTTTAACGGATTAAATGAGTCAACTTCTGTGATATTCAAATTTTAAATTAACTATTAATTTAATATAATCATTATACAGAGTATAGATATATATATAGATAGATGGAATTGCAATTTCAAACAATTTTAAATTGAGGTTTAAATTAGGATAGAAATAAAATGTGAAGTCATTTCTTTAATATACAGTATATTTTTTGCATTATCAAAAGTTCAAATTATTTTAAACCTTGGTTATAAAAAGTTAGAAAATTGGGATATAAATTAGGATAGAAAATCGGGATATAAATCAGTCAACTACTATACTATTCAAATTTCAAATTAAAGGTATTTAAGATATTTGTTTTAGGACTGAAGTACTAATTAATTTTTGAACCTTAAATTCTTTTTATTACTTTCCTCATTATGGAAGTTGTTAGCTTAAGTTTATTTTATGTAAATAATATAAATGGTCTCGTTCCCTTATTATGATTGCTTTGTAATTTATAATTATTTTTGAGTTAGATCTAGTTTGATATTTGAATTTGAATAGTAATAAGAAAAATTAAGGAAAAAAGAAAAGAAAAGAAAAGCCCACATTTGATATTACCTTAACAATGCTCTGCAAGGCTTGCAAGGCTGTAAAGCCTTGGTGTACACGAAGCATGATTATAAAGGAATTAATCAGTTATACCAACTAATAAATTGATGACACTGAACTAAGTTTAAATACTCCTTCCGTTTTATAAAGTTACTCCTCTTTTTTTTTCTTTTTTTTTAATTTATTTTTAAAAAAGAGCTTTGAAATACAACTTGAGTCACTTTGCTTTACTTAATGAAAATATATAATAATTTATTACAATTTTATTAAATAGTATTTGTAAATTTTTATTAAATAAAAAAATAGAGTTCTTTTTGAGATTGGAAGAAGTAGAATAGTTATTTCAATAGACTTTGTTATGCTATTGCTATTAAAAAGAAACCTATCAAGTATTTACTGTTAATTTCGTGAAATTCTCACTTCACGAAATAGAAATGAATATTTTATTCATCTCCTTAAATGAGGTTTCTATTCATAATTAAAAATTCAAATATTTGAAAATCTGGTTAAATTAGGATATGAATTGATAATTTAAAATCTTTTCCTCAGTTGATTTTTTTTAAAATGAAATTAGTTTATGCTATAATTAAATACTAATTGGCTATATATGTTATATAAGTTTTTGAAAAGATTGACTTACAATTTGAATTCTTTCATCCTTGCATAGCCAATCAAAGAATTCCACGTGGCTTTCCACGTCATAAAGCCATGTGGAATTTTGTGGAAGCTTGAAATGTTTCTATTTTTATATATTATATAGATTTAGCATAAACAATTTAATCATAATAACAAAGATTGAGTAGTTAATGTAAAAAAAGCATGTCCAGATGAGGATGAAACAGCATCTAGGAAGGAAACTAATTAACTTTACACCATAAATTTCTAAGTTTGGACTGCAATACTTTGAGAAACTTAAAATAGTTTCTTTATCCAGTATTTCTTTAAAAGACAAACAATTATAGACACATAATATTGCAAACTTGTTTGGGTTCTAGACGGTTCGTCAGAAATGCGTTGTCGAAGTACCATATACTCCCTCCGTTTCATGTGAATTGAGACTAAAAAAAATGACACAATAATTAAGAGAAAGTAGTAAATGTGTGGTGGAAAATGAAGAGAGAGAATGAGTGGGGTAAATAGTAGTGTTGGTTGGATAAAATGAGTGGTGGAAAATGAAGAGAGAGAATTAGTGGGGTTAAATGGGTGGGGTTGGGTGAATATAAAATATTAAAAAGTTTGCCATTTTGGGCAGTCTCAATCGACGAAAAGGGAAATAAGTCTCAATTCACATGAAACGGAGGGAGTAGTAGGTAATAAACTGATGAAAGTCCTAAAGTGGAATTGGATTAAAGATAATAGGAAGTGAAACTTTGAAACTTACTGGGCGAAAGTGAAATTTGAAGAAAGGACAAAAGTGTGCCCCCCCCCCCCCCCATCTCCCTATACAAAAGGGAAAATGAAAACACAATCTAAATTCAAATGACTCGTTACAAGCAATGAAATAAATTTCCAAATTGTCATGAAAATGCAACATTACAAGAGAGAAAGGAATAAAATTAAAAGTGTCACAAATCAACCTCAATAGAAAAAATATAACGACATTTTTTTTTTATAATTTCATTACTTATTATGTTAGATACATATTTACGAGGACAGCTCATCACACCAAACAAGGTGGGTCCTACATGCTCAAGCTCAGGATTACAGGAATTCTCTCTTAAATGGGTTGTTAGATTTCCAGCTAAAGATGAAACGGTTAAAGATTTAAAAGATTTAAAAAATTTAAGACACTTGACCAATAAAAAGCATCCAAAAATGGCTTTAAACGACTAGTAAGAATTCAAAATCCTCGAAACCAATAGTAAGAAGGGATAAAACAGAAGGGTCAAGAAAAAAAATCTTACAACAAAATTTATCCCCGAGTTTTTATTCATCAAACTCTCATAAATGCCCACTTTCCCCTCTAGAATCCGCTTCTCAATCTAATCAAATATTGTGTTCACTCCATTTCCCCTTCACTGTACCACAAATAAGACATGTTTAAGCATGCTAGAAGAAATAAAGCATTTGTATAGGAGGTGCATTTAGTGTTCTTCCTATCTAAGCACGTTTCCAGGTAGCATCAGTAAGAGAAGCTTGGATACGAGTCTAAAGGTACCAAATGATTATTTAAACTTTTTCTACGAGACATTACAGATTTTCTTCTGATTAATCTCTTTGGCTTGAATATTATATTTATGACTCAATTTAATTTGTTTCTACTGTCAACATCTTATGAATGAGTTTTATAGAGTACAGCCTTGAACTTGTCAATTTTCTTCAGCGCCCTAAGTATATTAATTTGGTTTAGTTCGTTTTGATTTCTTACATATTTTTGCAGTCAAAACCAAATTCATATACTTACCCTTTGAATGCGAGACAGTTAAATTCAGTAGAAAGATCCTAACCATGAAAAGAGAAGGGCCTTGTTGGCATTGTGGGATAGCCTGTAAGTCTTTATTTACCTTCAACTTATCTCCCTACTATTCTTATATATTTATTCCTGAGGACTGTTACGTACCTAGATTTGTTGGCATTTTGCATGTGTCTGTTTCATTAAACATGTTGTCATCCATATTCAAGATGAAGAACATGGTCGTATGCTATAAATCAAATTCTGAATTGAGCCGTTTAGGAAGCAACAATTCCAGTGTGAATACAATTTTGACGTGATTACCAAGTTGCTTTAATACGTACTCCCACCAAGGAAGTTTTGCAAAAAGTATCCAGCAAATAAGTACAATCATGAAACCTTGCACTGAAAAATGTTACTGATCCAAAGATTTTGGCATGTTTATGTGTTAGTTACTCCCTCTGTCCTCCCACCAACAAAAAATAACAAATGCTACTCTCAGGTTTAGTTTATCCCAAGAATTAGAGGACCATTTCTAATAAGTGCGCAGTAAAATTTATTTACTTTTACATGTTAAATGTTACAAGGAGAGATATAAACATAAAGTGATTGGCGCCAACATTTGCCCCCTAAAAATTAGCTTTACCAAAGCAGTCCCTGTACTATAGTCATTGTAATGACCATTTCACACTTGTTAAATATCACTCGAGTTGCCGTGACATGATTTGACGACTTAAATCAAAGGGAATTGGATGGTGGGACCAATTGTGTTTAATGTGGTACAGGGACGATTTTTTTTCTAAATTTGGGTATATGGACTAATCCTAGAAAAGGCAAACAGTCGAGGGACTATTTGGGTAGTTTGTCCCTATTATTATGTTTTTGATTTTATTCTAACTACTACTCCCCGGTCAAAAAATAAATGTCCATTTTGGCAACAAGTTTGTCCTAGGATGAATGACCTTTATATGGTGAAGACACTTAAAGCTCCTTGGTCATGATAATGTTTTAACTTCACTCTTGTACTAATAATGTTATATGGTGAGACCATTAAGCGTATATATGTATATCTTCTACCAAAAATACCTAACTGTCAACTTCCTTAAAATTTGTCTCAAACTCAAAAATGGTCATTCATGGAACGGAGGGAGTACTACTTTATAAACTTAATGGTCACCTCAGAAGTCACATGCCATATTAACCCTACATATATTTGGATAAACCCTACATATATTTGGATAAACCCTACAAGATGTAAATTAGGTATCAGACTCGTAGTAAATTGAATTTAGGTCACCAAGAACAACAGAACGCAAACCACGGGATTTGGCTTTCGCCTTACTTAAAACAAAAAGAATCGCTTCTACTAGCAAGTTCAATTATTATCTTTGTTTCTTTTTTTTTTCTGGGTCAAAGTCCTGATTTATCAACAAAATATATTGCTCTAAAAACAAGACATATTACACCTATGTGATGATGGACATAATTACCAAGTTCATTGAAGACTGCTAAAATGCATCAAACATATATTGATGTAACTATCTTTCCAAGTATCATTCAAACAAACTCCTTCCCCAGTTCTCACACATGTTAATACTAATTTCATGTAATGTTACCAGTTATTATTTGGCCACATTGTAGAATAACATTTTTATAGCAGAAAGTTTTCTATATTGAAAATTTAGTCATTAACAAGTAAGAAACTGAACAGATACCCCCCTGTGGAGAAGTGGACCAACAGAAAAGCCAGTGCTGTGCAATGCATGTGGATCAAGATGGAGGCTAAGAGGGACTCTCGCTGACTACGTTCCAAAACATGCAACCAAGCATAATCAAGCCACAAAGCCAAGTCATGGAGCAGAAGAAACCAAACCTTATTTCTCTTTCGGGTGCTTTGAAGATGATACGACCAACAGATCAGGCTCCAGCTCCACTTCCTCTGAGACCTGCGTTCGTACTGAAAATATAAATGGTAATGATTCAAGCATGTCTTTGGAACTATGTATATAGCATAAACACTTCTCAGCATTTAACATCACTGTCTCTCTCCATCATCTTTGATGTTGCAAATTTAGTAAGAAAACCGTCAATGCATTAAAGTCTAAATTGTCTTTCTTACACGTCACGTGAAAATATTTAGTTTGTGGTTCATAATAAAGGGTATTTATGAAGCGAATCTTGGCGAAAAGGATAACTTCCAAATTGGAATTTTGTGTAAGGGGTGGAGAGAGTATTCTTTTACTTCAGCAGCGATCAATTGATAAATTATATTTGTGAAAGAAAGAATAATTTAGATAATTGAAATGTATTAACAGCTTGAAGAACAAGAGAAAAAGGAACGTATCTGCAACTACTCATACGTGGATAAGGGTCTAGTGTATAAGCGTAAACATTAATCAAGTTAGAACGGGTTGAGTCACTAGCTTGCTCACTACCTAATAAAATATGTACGCGAATTCCGAATCAGATAAGAGAACGTTTATATGTGCCCCTTCCCACCTCTATGGCTCTATTTGGAATAGGATTCTGGATATTACTTGAAAAAAAAAAAAAAAAAGAGCTCTAGTAAAGACAAAAGGTTCACAAAACATATCTTCTTAGTCAAATATGGTAAAGAATCACAGATTCGGTAATGACCCACAGTACTTCTCCAATGCATATGAGGGTAGCTTTTGGTGACAGCACATATCTTATTTTCAATAAGGTGCTTTGCTTCCAATAAAAAAGTACTCCCTCCGTCCCAAAATAAATGACCAAAAAAATTTGCTTTTGATCAAGAGTAAATTTTAACAAAATTTGGTCATTCATTTTGTGACGGAGGGAGTAAATTGAAGCAGAGAACACTAATAATTCTCCAACTATATTTACTAAAGAAAGAATTTCTCCTTATCCACTGATAACTTGCTATGATTCACAGGCTTGGATGAATTCAAAATTTGGGATAAGGAATCAATTCCAAGACGAAAGAGATTTGTGCTAAATCAATGGGTGCTCTCACCTGTGGAACGACTTCACAAAGATCTTCAACTTATGTACCAGCAGCAACTCTTTGAACAACCTGAAGAGGAAGAAGATGAGCTCATTTATGAGAATACCACCAATTCATTTTCTTCTCTTCCAGAGACAGCTTATGGTGCTATGCTACTTAAATCACCAAATTTTGAAACTACGGAAAACAAGAGAGCGGATCTTGGCAAAGAGAAAGAAACCAAGCCAGAGTCTCCTATGAGCCCAATCTCCTTGGAGCAAATATCCTCGTAAGTGATTGATGGTCCCTTATATTAAGATATGAGGGATATCCTCAAAGGAAGTCTTGTGCTGTTTCCATTCGGTCTTGCATCAACTTTCTTAGCATACTAATCTGTGACTTTAAGTTATTATTCACTAAAATAAACTGTTTGCAACTACATGAGCTATTTTTCCAGGAAAAATATTCCTCCAACTAATCAAGTTGCTCAGGAATATGAGCGTCCTCCATGTGTACGCAAAAGAGGAAGGCCCAGGAAGGGAACCAAACAGTGTGCAGGTCCTAAATGCACAACCTCTAGGGTATGTTGAATGCGTGTTATTTCTTTCCCGTTATACGTGCTTGTTTAGGTGTATTATCAATATTTAAAGTCTTTCTCTTTTTTTCTCATTGTTTTTGTAATGACAACTAGACAATAAGGATAGTGTTCCCAAAAGTGCCTGATAGTAACAAAATGAGGAATACAGATAAATCAGCTCTTTACAATTAAACTAGGCAATGTGCTGCTGATGAAAAATATCAACTGATTAATATGCTTCACAAGCTTGGGTTGGGTGGCTACCAGCGTTAACATGGATCTTAATTAAAAAAAAAAAAAATATATATATATATATATATATATATATATATATATATATATATATATATATATGTACTAGGGAGAGAAGACATTTGGACTCTTGAACTCTTTTTGGCCTGTCTCCCTATTTTGCCCACTAATCACCACCATAATTTTTGCTTTGTAACTACCATCTCATAACTTCCTCCACCTAACTTATCAATCTTTTTATTAATATTACAATTTCATGATTGCAACGACAAAGTTCATTTAAAACTTATAAATAGTAACAAGTGCAAATTTAACATATTCAATCATACAAAAATTTAAATACTACATAGTGAAAACTGATTAACATATATTCCCTCCGTCCCATTATCACTACACATGTTTCCTCTTTAGGTGTCTGATTAGAAACTACACTACTAAAATTGAAATTTTATGGTACTTCTTTATTCAATGGTACTCACTTCTCATACTCAAAAAACTTTCCACTTACTATTCCCTACCCCGCTTTCTCTCTCCTACCCCACTTTTCATACTCACAACCCCTACAACATTACTAAAAGTATAACACTTTTACTAAATGTGTTCTTTCAACTAGGACGAAGGAGTACAAACGTATACATTCTTTGTCCTGGAAAGATAGTCTCATTTGACTTTTTATGGTCAACACAATTGAACTTTGACCAAATATTTATGTCAATCAAATAGGACTATCTTTTCGGGAAGGAGCGAGTGTATATACACATCATTAATAATCAATGGAAGACAATGTCTGTAAAAGCTTTTACATTCTCATAAAAAACAACTTACCAATAACAACAATTAAGCATTAGTCCCAACTCGCAAAACTAATTGGGGTCATTAAACAATTGACCAACTCATGACAAATTATCTAAAGTCAAACTAAGAAAAAAATGAGTCATAAAACTCCAATATAGAATTACATCCAATTTCAAACTTTGAATAAATGAAATAAAGACGACAAATAAATTCCTAACATAGAGTTACCCACGTGTCACCTATTTCAAGTACAAGGACATAAGTCATAACTCATAACAGCCACTACACTAACGTTCGACGGCTACCAAGCATTAGGTAACGTTTTTCAATTAAAAGTAAAGCTTATTCAAATGTAATTTAACTTTTAAATATTGCAGCAATACATATAGTGTTTTGATCATGATCGATGAGGCTATATTCAGCAAAAAGGAAAAATGGATTTCAAGCGAGCATAGTTAAATTCAAAAAGATATGATTTGTTTAGTTGTTCATGATCGAAAATAACAATTTGATCATATCCTTTTACTTGAAAAAAAAATGTAATACATCACAAACTATCATTGTTTTTCTTTGTAAACTTGTCTTTTGCTCAAACAAAACGCAATTAAGCAGGGAAGGCACCATAATATATACTCCCTCCGTCCCAAAATGATCTTCTCATTTTCCATGTTTCGTTGTCCCAAAAAGTTCTTCACCTTTCTACAATTTAGGCTTAAAAGTGCATAAACAAAACATGGCTAGCAAAGCAAGTGTTCATATCCTTAAAAAGTTTGAATAGTCAAACGCGAAGATCATTTTGGGACGGAGGGAGTAGATAAAATACATCACGGACACGGAACAGAGCTAAAAGCAGTACCCAGAAATCATCCACCACCATGCCATTACTTGACGATCTACTGTCTCGACTGTCCTGTCACCAGGACAGTTCATCACATTAATATTGCATGTTTGAGGCTAAATTCTTGATGAAGGGTGTCAGAGATCTTGATCTGATTCTTCCCCTAAACATATGCAAATAAGTGTATCCAGTAAACTCATACCAGCTAGCACTTATTTAACTAGCAAGTAATATGAAAGGAATTATTTTCCAAAAGATACTTACTTTAATTGCTTTTCTTTTATTGAACAGATCACAAACAAAACGAAATTAACTTGATGAACACATGGACACCTACCAGTTCCGCGCAGTTCTATATATATGAAGCACGTGTCCATTATGCATCCAAAAATTGTTGGTTCTTGATTACCAAGTATTAGGTGGAATACAGAGTAGGTGCCTAAACAATTGTAAGCTAGGGATGTAATTTCGCTCATTCTAGATATTTTTTTGCTGATTTGAAGTAAACATAAAATGTCTTATGATTGACCCTTATATCTTCATTTGTTACTGCCTTCAACACAAAAGTATAAATCCTAAAATTCACAAGTTCAGAATGAATTTAGCTTCGGTTAGCTTTACTGTTCATTATAAACAGTTCTTGACATAAAATAAGCAAGAGGGAAGCACATATTGAAAATTGAGTGGAGGTTAGAGAAAAGATTCAACCGAAGTTCTTAGAGAAACGAAGGTGCATAGAGTGCCAAATCTATGATTCTGTCTTGTTTATGAATATCTCTGGAAATTTGCCTTGCTACCGATATACTACCTCTGTCCCTAAATGAATGTCCAAAAAAATTCAAATTTACTCTTGTCCATGAGAAAATTTGAAAGTTTTTCGGACATTCATTTCAGGACGGATGGAGTAGTAATTTCCGACCAGTGCTTCTGATAACAATGATTCATAAAACGTTTTCGCTAGGAAATGTAATGGAGGTTGAGGGGAGAGAGATTATTGTTACCTTTATTGAATTGTAAATGTGATCCCCATGCAATTTCAATACACATCAGAAGTTGTATGACTTGCTTTAATCCCATTCTGGAATTAACAGGATGAAAGTGCTAACGGCGGGAAAGATGTTTATATTCACGCCCTCCATCCTTCTGAGGTTAGAGATGTTTCTCCTACAGAAAGAAATAGAGGCCGCCAACTCCATGACAACCAGACATTGGAAGGTATACTCTGTTCCAGCATTTTTGTTTTCAGCGTTCCTGCTCTATTGTTTGAACCATGCTCCATAAAAACCAAAGAAGGGTCCCCTTGATAATTTAATTTTCACTCTAGCCTCATTTACAAATGTCCCGACTGAAACAAAACAAGAACCGCAACAACAAAGTGTTAAGAAAATTTATTAAATTCTTTTGTTTAAAAGATAAGATGACAAACTATGTTACAACTTATATACTCTATGATAACGTATCAATGCACCACAGTGTTGTTACTGGCCTTTAAAATTACATCCATGTCTGTTTTTCCCATTACATCGAAAATGGACACCTTAATTTGAATAAATGGAATTAAGTAACTGATTGCCCCGTCTACAGGAGCTAATTGAAAACCTTCCAGAGCCTTTCGAGTACAAATGTCGTTAGGTTTCCACTCCTGAATTCCTCCTTGAATGCAATCAGACTAACTTCCTTATTTTCTCCAAACCAAGGCATTCGCAGTAAAAGTTTCCTAGAAGTTGATCAAGTTGATTTACTAGCTAACAAACAAAGGAAATTGTCTCTCGCAAATTATAACACAGAAGAACAAAATCAGCTCAACATTAACTTAGAAGACGGTGTTGCATTGAAGACGAAGCTGAACTAGTTGACATCCCCTTGCTCTTAGCATTGGATTTGGGAAGTGAAATAGTATCTTGATCTATTGATTCAATATGCATATATATACATATGCACAAACAGAGACTACTAAGATTAACTTGATTTCTTCAATATAAATTTGTTTGTTTGTTCTTTCACAAGGTACATCAGCAATATCATTCACCTGGGTTGGAAAAAGAGACTGAGGGCAAAAGAAAGAGCTGGAAAAAAATTGGACAACTTTGCTTAGGGGCGGTCCACCTGTTTAACAGCTTACTGATTCCTTCGGAACTGTTTGGTTTTGATATATACGGTGGAATTTCAAATACAAGTGCTGTTGTCGATTTAATGAATGTAATGCCAAAATATGCTGTTAACTGAGCATCATGGCATGTATGGTACAATATTCTTACAATGGATGTCAGATTTAGAAGGCATGTTTTCTTAAAAAAAAAAAAAAGAAGAAGAATCTGGTGTCAAAAAATATATACTATCAAGTCTTGCAAACCTTCAATGTAAAAAGTCTATTTATGAAGGGTCTTTGTCTTCAGAGTCGTTTGCAGTTGTTTATGACCAACCTGTAAATTCTCCCCCCCCCCTCTTTATGGTTCATTTTTTCTTACAACACATTAAGTAATATTAGGTGCAGATAGGGGTGGAGAGAGGGGTGGCAATGGATATCCATTTATAATTACATCGTACTAATCTTGAAATTATCAAACTTACAGTTTACAGTCATTCAAAGGCTTAAAATCAGCTGTTAACCAAGTTACCTGAATAAAGAACAGAAATGATTCCATATTTTGAGCTTTAACTGTAACTGCAATGATCCCTCGGCAGCTGGTAATTGGCACATGATCTTAAAATTTGGGTGTCCGTCCGCATGCTGGTTGTGAGTGAGGCTATAGTAAGATTCCACAACGACAAAAGAGAAGCCACATAAACATACAGCAGCCGAGCAACAAAACTAATAATATTCTCCCTCTGTCCCAGAAAGATAGTCCAATTTTGACTTTTTATGGTCAACAAATTAAAACTTTGACCAAACATTAGTGTCAATTTAATGATCACAATGAAATCCTAAAAATTGTTATTGATAAATCACTTAATAATTTATCAATTAAAAATTTTAAAATTTCACTAGAATGATTAGATCATCACCAATGGTTGGTCAAAGTTCATTGTTGTTGACCATAAAAAGTCAAAATGAGACTATCTTTCTGAGACAGATGGAGTAATAAACATACAGCAAATCTAGACCTACAAACTTAAAACCTGAGCTCAGGACTTTATTTTCTTGGGACTTTCCAAATAATAGTGCATTTGAACCACTTAGGTGGTAGACAGATCAAGACCACCCAAGGATATTATATCCTCTCTTTTTTTTCGAGAAGGGATTATTGTTGGGGACGAGCAGGAAATTGAGATTATTTTTGTGAATGGAGCGAGTTACAAGTGTGCACGGAACATAGTAGCTAACAAAGGGGATTTGGCAACTTCATTCAAGATGGATGGGTTGCATAAATTGTTAACTAAAATAACTCTAAAAATACAAAACCTTCTCAAGCATAATATTAAAAAATTGTTGGGGACGAGCAGGAAATTGAGATTATTTTTGTGAATGGAGCGAGTTACAAGTGTGCACGGAACATAGTAGCTAACAAAGGGGATTTGGCAACTTCATTCAAGATGGATGGGTTGCATAAATTGTTAACTAAAATAACTCTAAAAATACAAAACCTTCTCAAGCATAATATTAAAAAGAATCAACAAGAGAGAGTGTGAGAGTGCAATAGAAACTGCAAACTTCCTGCACACCCACCATCTCTTAATATTAGTTATAGATTACAACGATCATCATAATCATTATTATTAATACTACTACCATATTTATTACTATCATTAGTTGTTGTCCGAGAGACTACCATTCTCTTTCTTTTATTTGTCCCTAGAATATTTTGAACTCCGAAAGTTTCTGCCAAGAATAAAAATTTAGGCCCCAGTTAAGCGGACAAAAACATTTTGACGCTGAAAGCAGTAACGTAATCAAGCCATCAACAGTACAGACAATTGATGCAAACCATAAACTTCATATGATCTTCACACTTTTTTCAGATATTGCTACTTCATCATTAAACATAAACTTCATCATGTTATTACTTCATCAAGTCCAGAGGTTGAAATGATATTGCTCACTAGTATTGATGATTTGTTATCCAAGTGATAAACTGAAATTTAGAACGCTTATGAATCCTTTACCAGAATTTTAATATATAACAATTTGACAGCCTAAAATTTAATACATGTCATCAGTAAAAGATGCATAAATCTATTACCAAAAATATATATTGGAACTCTCCTGTATTTGTACCTCAAGCTAGCACAATTATGTTTTGTTTTTTTATATAATATTAATGATAAATAGATAACACTCCCCACACCCCCAAAAAGAGTTTCACTTATACTCCCTCCTGTAAGAGACAATTATCCCAGATCTTCTAAAGAGGGAAACATGGACCGGTATATAGACTTGAGGAGTTACTCCCCTTATCACCAATTGGTTTTAAGGTGGCACCTCCAACATAGTCCATTGCCGGCCCAGTCCAGCCCATGCTAACACTCGGGCCTCTCGTTTTTTCTTACCCCATCTCTAATTCTAAGATGGTAATCAGAGTCACCGATCTATGGTGGCCTGACTTCCGCTGCTTCTACATGGGACACGTGCAGGCCCAACGGCCCACGATTCTGCTCCGCGCTACCCGATTAACAATCTACGTTGTAAGCCTTGGCAAAGCCCGGCTACACGTGAGGGGGCGTGTAAGAGACAATTATCCCATATCTTCCGAAGAGGGAAACATGGACCGGTATATAGACTTGAGGAGTTACTCCCCTTATCACCAATTGGTTTTAAGGTGGCACCTCCAACAAAGTTCATTGCCGGCCCAGTCCAGCCCATGTTAACACTCGGGCCTCTCGCTTCTTCTTACCCCATCTCTAATTCTAAAACCTCCGTCCCAAAATGATCTTCACACTTTTTTCGCCGTTATTATGAAGGATTTATTAGCAATAATTTTAGGTTGACTCAAATGTACTAATGAAAATCTCTAACTTGTCATTGACACACCATCAACAATACTATCATTAACAAGTTTTAGATTTTCATTAGGATAATTAAATCAACCTAAAATCAGTGCTCAAAGTTCAAAGAAAGTGTGAAGATCATTTGGGACGGAGGGAGAATTGTTTTAGTCAACTTTATCAAATTTTGAAACTTTGTGAAATTTCATCGATCAACATGAAATTCAAAAAAAAAAAAAAAAAAAAAAAAAAAAACTATTGATAGTATTCTTAATGGTGCATCAATCACGTATTTTAAAAATTTATGATGACAAATTTTTTTTGACAAGTTGTGGTCAAACTTCAATCAACTCGACATAATAACAAAGATTGAGACTAAGAGATATACTTGGTAACAGCGGCATATCATATTGATGAACTGCTCAACTCTTTTTTATGCTAAATTGAAGTGTAATTTGACTAAGAGCATCAAAATAATAGAAGCAGTAAACAATACGAGAAAATGATGTGCGCCATTACTTCACAGCACTCATTATAAAGTAATTACTCTAAAGTTTTTGTCATTTCACCAAGTCGAGAAGTTGATATGCTATTTGCTAGTTATTATGATTTTTACAAGTAATAAATTAAATTAAAAAATCATTGATACTTTATGATATACATCAGATACAATAATAAGTCAGCCTAAAAGATAATGCAGGTCATCAATATGATATGCCACTGTTACCAAAACAGGATATTAGCATCTCCAGATGAGGATGAAACAGCATCTAGGAAAGGAACTAATTAACTTTACACCATAAATTTCTAAGTATGGACTGCACTACTTTGAGAAATTTAAAATAGTTTCTTTATCTAGTATTGCTTTAAAAGACGAACAATTCTAGAACAGAATATTGCAAATTTGTTTGGGTTCTAGACGGTTCGTCAGAAATGCGTTGTCGAAGTACCATATAGTAGGTAATAAACTGATGAAAGTCCTAAAGTGGAATTGGATTAAAGATAATAGGAAGTGAAACTTTGAAACTTACTGGGCGAAAGTGAAATTTGATGAAAGATAGGACAAAAGTGTGTCCCCCCCCCCTTTTTTCCAAAGGGAAAATAAAAACAGAATCGAAATCCAAATGACTCGTTACAAGCAATGAAATACATTTTCAAATTGTCATGAAAATGCAACATTACAAGAGAGAAAGGAATAAAATTAAAAGTGTCACAATCAACCTCAATAGAAAAATATAACGACATTTTTTTGTTATAATTTCATTACTTATTATGTTAGGTACATATTTACGAGGACAGCTCATCACACCAAACAAGGTGGGTCCTACATGCTCAAGCTCAGGATTACAGGTACTCTCTCTTAAATGGGTTGTTAGATTTCCAGCTAAAGATGAAACGGTTAAAAATTTTAAAAATTTAAGACATTTGACCAATAAAAAGCATCCAAAAGTGGCTTTAAACGACTGGTAAGAATTCAAAATCCTTGAAACCAATAGTAAAAAGGGATAAAACAGGAGGGTCAAGAAAAAAAATCTTACAACAAAATGTATCCCCTGGTTTTTATTCCTCAAACTCTCATTAGTGACCACTTTCCCCGTTAGAATCCGCTTCTCAATCTAATCAAAGATTGTGTGCGTTCACTCCATTTCCCCTTCAATGTATCACAAATAAAGACATGTTTAAGCATGCTAGAAGAAATCAAGCATTTGAATAGGAGGTGCATTTAGTGTTCTTCCTATCTAAGCACGTTTCCAGGTAGCATCAGTAAGAGAAGCTTGGATACGAGTCTAAAGGTACCAAATGATTATTTAAACTTTTTCAACGAGACATTAAAGATTATCTTCTAATTAATCTCTTTGGCTTGAATATTATATTTATGACTCAATTTAATATGTTTCTACTGTAAACATCTTATGAATGAGTTTTATAGAGCACATCCTTGAACTTGTCAATTTTCTTCAGCGGCCTACGTATATTAATTTGGCTTCATTCGTTTTGACTTCTTAAATATTTTTGCAGTGAAAACCAAATTCATATACTTACCCTTTGAACGCGAGACAGTTAAAGGATTTTCTAGGTTAAATTCAGTAGACATATCCTAACCATGAAAAGAGAAGGGCCTTGTTGGCATTGTGGGATAGCCTGTAAGTCTTTATTTACCTTCAACTCATCTCCCTACTATTCTTATATATTTATTCCTGAGGACTGTTACGTAACTAGATTTTTTGGCATTTTGCATGTGACTGTTTCATTAAACATGTAGTCATCCATGTTCAAGATGAAGAAGATGGTCGTATGCTATAAATCAAATTCTGAATTGAGCCGTTTAGGAAGCAACAATTCCAGTGTGAATATAATTTTGATGTGATTACCAAGTTGCTTTAATAATCAAAAAATATCCAGCAAATACATAAAATCATGAAACATTGCACTGAAAATTGTTACTGATCCAAAGATTTTGGCATGTTTATGCGTTAGTTACTCCCTATGTCCTCCCACCAACAAAAAATAACAAATGCTACTCTCAGGTTTAGTTTATCCCAAGAAATAGAGGACCATTTCTAATAAGTGCGCAGTAAAATTTATTTACTTTTACATGTTAAATGTTAAATGTTACAAGGAGAAATATAAACATAAAGCGATTGGCGCCAACATTTGCCCTCTAAAAATTAGCTTTACCAAAGCAGTCCCTGTACTATAGTCATTGTAACGACCATTTCACACTTGTTAAATATCACTCGAGTTGCCGTGACATGATTTAACGACTTAAATCAAAGGGAATTGGATGGTGGGACCAATTGTGTTTAATGTGGTACAAGGACGATTTTTTTTCTAAATTTGGGTATATGGACTAATCCCAGAAAAGGCAAACAGTAGAGGGACTATTTGGGTAGTTTGTCCTTATTATGATGTTTTTGATTTTATTCTAACTACTACTCCCCGGTCAAAAAATGAATGTTCATTTTGGCAACAAGTTTGTCCTAGGATGAATGACCTTTATATGGTGAAGACACTTAAAGCTCCTTGGTCATGATAATGTTTTAACTTCACTCTTTTACTAATAATGTTATATGGTGAGACCATTACGCATATATATGCATATCTGCTACCAAAAATAGCTAACTGTCAACTTCCTTAAAATTTGTCTCAAACTCAAAAATGGACATTCATGGGACGGAGGGGGTACTACTTTATAAACTTAATGGTCACTTCAGAAGTCACATGCCAGATTAACCTACTTACATGTCGTATTTGGATAAACCCTACAAGATGTAAATTAGGTATCAGACTCGTATTTGGGCCAAAGTCCTGATTTATCAACAAAATATATTGCTCTAAAAACAAGACATATTACACCTATGTGATGATGGACATAATTACCAAGTTCATTGAAGACTGCAAAAATGCATCAAACATATATTGATGTAACTATCTTTCCAAGTATCATTCAAACAAACTCCTTCCCCAGTTCTCACACATGTTAATACTAATTTCATGTAATGTTACCAGTTATTATTTGGCCACATTGTAGAATAACATTTTTATAGCAGAAAGTTTTCTATATTGAAAATTCAGTCATTAACAAGTAGAAACTGAACAGATACCCCCCTGTGGAGAAGTGGACCAACAGAAAAGCCAGTGCTGTGCAATGCGTGTGGAACAAGATGGAGGCTAAGAGGGACTCTCGCTGACTACGTTCCAAAACATGCAACCAACTTTAGTAAGAAAACCGTCAATGCATTCAAAAAGTCTAACTAGTGTAATGCAACAACTTTTTGATAAATAACACTGCACGTTCTCAAATAGTTACTACTTCTGTCCATACAAGAGTCCTAATTTCCATTTGAAATTTTAATTAATCCAAGCTCAGAATTCCTTTACAGTTTAATTTTTGAATTTCGTTTGTTTTTTCAAATTTCTAGTTTCTTCCAAAAGCATTGTCTTTCTTACACGTCACGTGAAAATATTTAGTTTGTGGTTCATAATAAAGGGTATATATGAAGTGAATCTTAGCGAAAAGGATAACTTCCAAATTGGAATTTTTTGTAAGAGGTGGAGAGAGTATTCTTTTACTAGAGCAGCGATCAATCGATAAATTATATTTGTGAGAGAAAGAATAATTTAGATAATTGAAATGTATAAACAGCTTGAAGAACAAGAGAAAAATGAACGTATCTGCAACTACGAATACGTGGATAAGGGTCTAGTGTATAAGCGTAAACATTAATCAAGTCAGAACGGGTTGAGTAACTAGCTTGATCACTACCTAATAAAATATGTACGTGAATTCCGAATCAGATAAGAGAACGTTTACGACATCCCAGTCCTCTGCTTTGATTGATCAGTCCTATATTATATGTGCCCCTTCCAACCTCTATGGCTCTATTTGGAATAGGATTCTGGATAGTACTTCTCCAATGCATATGAGGGTAGCTTTTGGTGACAGCACATATCTTATTTTCAATAAGGTGCTTTGCTTCCAATAAAAAAAAATACTCCCTCCGTCCCAAAATAAATGACCAAATTTAATAAAAATTTGCTCTTGATCAAGAGTAAATTTTAACAAAATTTGGTGGGAGTAAATTGAAGCAGAGAACACTATAATTCTCCAACTATATTTACTAAAGAAAGAATTTCTCCTTATCCACTGATAACTTGCTATGATTCACAGGCTTGGATGAATTCAAAATTTGGGATAAGGAATCAATTCCAAGACGAAAGAGATCTGTGCTAAATCAATGGGTGCTCTCACCTGTGGAACGACTTCACAAAGATCTTCAACTTATGTACCAGCAGCAACTCTTTGAACAACCTGCAGAGGAAGAAGATGAGCTCATTTATGAGAATACCAATTCATTTTCTTCTCTTCCAGAGACAGCTTATGGTGCTATGCTACTTAAATCACCAAATTTTGAAACTACGGAAAACAAGAGAGCGGATCTTGGCAAAGAGAAAGAAACCAAGCCAGAGTCTCCTATGAGCCCTATCTCCTTGGAGCAAATATCCTCGTAAGTGATTGATGGTCCCTTATATTAAGATATGAGGGATATCCTCAAAGGAAGTCTTGTGCTGTTTCCATTCTGTCTTGCATCAACTTTCTTAGCATACTAATCTGTGACTTTAAGTTATTATTCACTAAAATAAACTGTTTGCAACTACATGAGCTATTTTTCCAGGAAAAATATTCCTCCAACTAATCAAGTTGCTCAGGAATATGAGCGTCCTCCATGTGTACGCAAAAGAGGAAGGCCCAGGAAGGGAACCAAACAGTCTGCAGGTCCTAAATGCACAACCTCTAGGGTATGTTGAATGCGTGTTATTTCTTTCCCTATACGTGCTTGTGTAGGTGTATTATCTATATTTAAAGTCTTTCTCTTTTTTTCTCATTGCTTTTGTAATGACGACTAGACAATAAGGATAGTGTTCCTAAAAGTGCCTGATAGTAACAAAATGAGGAATACAGATAAATCAGCTCTTTACAATTAAAGTAGGCAATGTGCTGCTGATGAAAATATCAACTGATAAATATGCTTCACAAGCTTGGGTTGGGTGACTACCAGCGTTAACTTGGATCTTAATTATATATATATATATATATATATATATATAGGTAGGTAGGTGCTCAAATGAGAAACCTAAATATCGTGAGAACCGTGAGAACTTAATATATCCAATGATGTATCCAAGTGCACATTGGATACATTAGTTTTTACCTAATGTATCCAAGTAATGTATTCAATGATGTATCCAAGTCAAGTAATGTATCCAATGATGTATCCAAGTGAACCATTGGATACATTAGTTTTTACCTAATGTATCCAAGTTCTCACGGTTCTCACGTTATTTAGGTTCTCACAGGAGCACCACCCTATATATATATATATATATATATATATAGGTAGGTGCTCAAATGAGAACCTAATATCGTGAGAACCGTGAGAAATAAGTTAGATACAATTGATACACTTGGATACATTACAAAAAATTCGATATTACACTTGGATACAATAGGTTAATAAGTATTGTATCTAAGTGTTGCACTTGGATACACTATGTTAAAAACTAATGTATCCAATTGTTTTTCGCAAATTAACTAATGTATCCAAGTGTATCCAATGTATCTAACATCTGGACCCTTGATTTTTTTTTCTAATCTAATGGTTCACAGGAGCGCGACCCTATATATACACACACACACACACACACTAGGGAGAGGAGACCATCGGACTCTTGAACTCTTTTTGGCTTGTCTCCCTATTTTTCCCACTAATCACCACCACAATTTTTGCTTTGTAACTACCATCTCATAACTTCCTCCACCTAACCTATCAATCTTTTTATTAATATTACAATTTACATTATTTCAGTGGCAAAGTCCATTTAAAACTTATAAATAGTAACAAGTACAAATTTAACATATTCAATCATACAAAATTTTAAATATTACATAGTGAAAACTGATTAAGATATACTCCCTCCGTCCATTTGAAACAACACAATTTTCCTCTGTAGGTGTCCCATTAGAAACGACACTCCTAAAATAGAAATTTTTTGATACTTCTTTATTCAATGGTACTAACTTCTCATAATCACAAAAACATTTCTCTTACTATTCCCTACCCCACTTTTCATACTCACAACACCTACTCCATCAATAATATTATAACACTTTTACTTAATTCCCATGCCCAACCCAAAGTGTGTAGTTTCAATAGTGACGGAAGGAGTACAAACATATACACGTCATTAATTAAGTAGTGGCAGATAATGTTTGTAAAAGCTTTTACAGTCTCATTAAAAACAATTGACCAACACAACAACTAAGCCTTAGTCCCAAAACTAATTGGGCCATTATACAATTGACCAACACATGGCAAATTATCTGAAGTCAAACTAAGAAAAAGAATTAAGTCATAAAACTCTAATATAGAATTACATCCAATCTCAAGCCTTGAATATATGAAATTAAGACGACACATTAATTCCTAACATAGAGTTACCCGTGTCTCACCTATCTCAAGTGCAAGGATGTAAATATCCATCATAACAGCCGCTACACTAACGTTGACAGTGTCGAGAGTGCAATGAAGTTAAAGTGATGAGAACAGCAATCAAGCATTAGGTAAATTAAAAGTAAAGCTTATTCAAATGCAACCACATTAAAGTGATTGTTGTATGACAAGTGAGCCCCCATTGAATAAATAAAGTTTTCATTTTTGGTGTGTGAACAATCAAATAGGACACCCAAAATGGTAAAAAGCGAACAAATAAAAATAACAGATGGAGTATATTTTACCCCAAATATATGCAGGTAAGTTTGCGTTTATGTAACTAGTCAGTGAAATGAAAGGAATTATTTTTCAAAACATACTTTCTTACATAGCTTTTCTTTTATTGAATGGATCCCAAACAAAACGAAATTAACTTAATTAACACATGGACACCTACCAATTCCACATAGTTCAAGATATATGAAGCATGTGTTCGTTATTCATCCAAAAATTGTTGGTTCTTGATTACCAAGTGTTAGGAGGAATATAGAGTAAGTACCTAGAAAATGGTAACCTAGGGATGGCATTCCGTTCATTCTAGGATGTATACGGTCTAAACCTAAAATTTTGTTTGCCTAACAAAGCTTAAAGCGAGAGTTAATTACTCAAAGATTCAGATTTCAGCGGTATAGGTACTTTTTGCTGATCGGAAATATACATAAAATGCTTTACGGTTGACCTTTATGTTTTTTATTTTTTACTGCCCTTTAACACAAAATAATTTATGAATTTCACAACTTCAGATTGAATTTAGCTTAGGTAAGATGTACTTTTCAGTTTACTTTTCTGAACCTTAGAACTGGGACAATATTATCAACAAGAAGGAAGCACCTGTTGAAAATTCTTATAGTGGAGGTTAGACAAAATATTCAACCGAAGTTCTTAGAGAAATGAAGGTGCTTAGAAGGCCAAATCTATGCATCTGCCTTGCTTAGAAAAATCTCTGGAGATTTGCTTTGCTACCGTAATGCTAATTTCCGACCAATGCTTCTATAAAAGATGGAGCAAACGTTTTTAATAGACTTTGACAAAGCTTCTCATACTTTTTTTAAACCCTGATGGCATTCGCCGTCGACCATTTGATAGCCCTATTTCCGAACAATAAAATAAGAACAATTTTGGTAGGAAAAGTAATGGAGGATTAGGGAGGGGGAGAGAGATTATTGTTACCTTTCTTGAATTGTAATGAGATCCCCAAACAATTTCACAAGACGTCCGAAATTGTATGACTTGCTTTGATCCCGATTCCGGAATTGACAGGATGAAAGTGCTAATGGCGGGAAAGATGTTTATATTCACACCCTCCATCCTTCTGACGTTAGAGCTGTTTCTCCTTCGGAAAGAAATAGAGGCTGCCAACTCCATGACAACCAGATAGTGGAAGGTACTTTCCAGCAGTTTTGTTTCAGCGTTCCTGCTCTATTGTTTGAAATTTGCATTTTACTCTTATTCACTGGTGAGACTAGAACCATGCACCATAAGAACCAAAGAAGGGTCGAATAGAATCAAAATAGACATTTTTTTAGTCGCGGGTTTTTTGAAACAAGGTCCTCGGTAGTCCTAGAAACGGCGGCAGCGGCGCGAGGAGTGAACGACCGAACCTGCTGCAACCTAGGGATCAAACAGAAGGGGAAGCATAGCGCATAAACGGAAGAGAGGCTCTGAACGAATCCCCGAAGGGAGGGGGGACTGTGGTGGAGTCTGACACCTGCCCGGTGCTGGAAGGTCTTCTTACCCCAATTTTCACTCTAGCTTCATTTACAAATGTCCTGACTAAAACAAACAAGAACCACAACAACAAAGCGTTAAGAAATTTATTAAATTCTTTTGTTTCAAAAATAAGATGACAAACTGTGTTAACTTATATACTCTATGATACACGTATTAATAAACCACAATGTTATTATTGGCCTTTAAATTACATCCATGTCTGTTTTTCCCATTGCATCAAAATGGACACCTTAATTTGAATAAATGGAAATAACTGATTGCCCCGTCTATAGGAGCTAATTGAGAACCTTCCAGAGCCTTTCAAGTACAAATGTCGTTAGGTTTCCACTCCTGAATTCCTCCTTGAATGCAATCAGACTAACATCCTTATTTTCTCCAAACCAAGGCATTCGTAGTAAAAGTTTCCTAGAAGTTGATCATATTGATTTACTAGCTAACAAACAAAGGAAATTGTCTCTTGCCAATTTACAACACAGAAGAACAAAATCAGCTCAACATTAACTTAGAAGATGGTGTTGCATTGAAGACGAAGCTGAACTAGTTGACATCCCCTTGCTCTCAGCATTGGATTTGGTCAGTGAAATAGTATCTTGATCTATTGATTCAACATGCATATATGTAAATATGTACACACAGAGACTATTAAGATTAACTTGATTTCTTCAATATAAATTTGTTTGTTTGTTATTTCACAAGGTACATCAGCAATATCATTCACCTGGGCTAGAAAAAGAGACTGAGGGCAAAAGAAAGAGCTCGAAAAAAATTGGACAACTTTGCTTAGGGGCGGTCCAACTGTTTAACAGCTTACTGATTCTTCGGAGCTGATTGGTTTTGATATATATGGTGGAATTTCAAATACAAGTGCTGTTGTCGATTTAATGAATGTAATGCCAGAATATGCTTTTAACTGAGCATCATGGCATGTATGGTACTATGTTTCGTCCTCTAGGAAAGTAGTTGTCTTTGCTTACGTTGTTTGCTACTCTCTTAACTCCTTTTGTCCCAATTAGGGATATACAATATTCTTAAAATGGATGTCAGATTTAGAAGGTTTGTTTTCTAAAAAAGAAGCAGAAGTGGTACTTTTCATAACATTCCACTTTAACACTCAACCATCAAAAAAACACATAGGATAATCAGGATGGGTGGCTATGTTATGATGATTTGGATGTTGCTTAATTCATTTGACTCTTTGAAATTTAATGTTGGAGATAGAGAAAGTATATGTTAGTGAGCAATACTCGAAATGGAGAAGACCGGTTACACTCCTCAATATTGTCAAACTGTAATGTCAGTAGCATGACCATCTCTTTCTCCAGTGCAGCAATGCTCGTTGCCTTGGAATCCATAAGGACCATAACTTCCTCTTTGATTTTCCTCAGGTTCCGTTCAGAGGTTTTGGGAAAGGAAAGGAAGAGATATGACTATTTTTTTGTGAGATTGTGGGGTCTCTACAGATTTTTTTGTGTTTTGGATGGAGAGTAACTCGGGGAATTTTAAGGATCAATACTTATCGAGGCAACTTTTGTGGGACAAAGTGATATCTTTAGCATCTTTATAGGCTTCGCCAATGGCACTTTCCAAGGAACTTTGCTGTCTGACTTAAAGAGGGGATTTTTGGATGTTATTGTTTAGTTTTGGCTTCTTATACTTTACACTCATTTCATGTTTGGACTCCCTCTCCATCTGTTAGTATTGTTTTCCCTTATTTTAATATCAGCAATAATTTATTTTCCTAGTAAAAAGTATGGGAAAAAAAATCCAAGTACAACAATCGAGATTCTAAGACTCAGCTACGCACAGGTAATATTAGCCTCACACTAATCCTCTGAAATGGATTTAACCAATTGGCTATTAAAAAATGAGGTTTAAGAATAGAAACATCGTAGGTTTTACCAAAAAAAGAAAACTCAGAAAATTGTTCATTTAAACAAGACTACAGGCAATTTAATGCTATTCGACAATCAAGGCAAGTTCAAGAGTGTATTGTGTAGTGTGTACCATAAGAGGAAGTCTTGTGTGAGACGGTCTCACACATGAGACGGGTCTCGATAAGAGAGGAAATGGGCTTGCCCGCCCGCCCATGGGGGCAAAAACCATTTAGTCTCTCAACGAAATCCCAACCCTCTTTGAAAAAAAAAAAATATAGATAGCTTAATTTTTATTCCCTACGCAATCCCGACCTCTTTGAAAAAAATTTACTAATCACCAAGTTGTGACATGGTGCACAAATTGCTGTACTGCCCAAAATATTGACAATAATGATAATAATAAAAATTGTGCTCAAAATGTTGCACAAATTGCTGTACTGCACAAATTGATGCTTTCAAGCATCAATTCAACATAACCAAATCCAACATTTCATGTCACAAGTTCATAAATTTTCCTTGATCTTTTAAATTAATGAAATTTTAGAATTAACTCAAACCTAACTCTTCATCGATTATGTGATAATATAAACATCACAAAGAGAGGTTAGGTGTAAATACATAGAGATTAGATAGATATAGGTTGGAATTGCTTACAATATTGATGCTTTAGCTCTTCCGTTCCTGCGATGAGTGAGAAGATCATCTCATCTCTCCTTGCCGCCATATAAAATAAAAGAGGTTTGGTTGTCAAATTTGCCCCATCAAAAAATGGTCGGTGTTTCGCTCAAAAAAAGCCCCGTGTTCTCCTTCTCCATTCTTGTACACTACTCCGTCCCACCCAAAGTTTGGGCATCCTCTGTAGGATGGCAACGGTCCGGATATTGCAAACCCCCCTGGTATCCGAACCGTCCGTATCCGCCCGGCAAATCTGAATCCGCCCGTATCAACCGACTGGGAGAGAAAGAGATAAATAGGGTGAAACCCTAAGAAACCTCTCGCTCAGACAGTATATACAAGTTAGGGAGTAATAATGATTGAAAGTAAGGGTAAAATAGTAAATAGCCTAATATAAATACTATTCGGGTCCGGTACTGGTCAGTTACGGGTGGATCACATGAAAGCTACCCAACCCGTATCCGAACCCGTCGGGTTTAAGAAAGTTGTTATCAAACTCACTCATCCCTGGCCGGATTTGTCTCGGATACGGAACGGGTTCGGTAGAATTGTCATCCCTAATCCTATATTGTTAATCAAAATTAGAGTTTTAAAAGTCGCTTGTCTATTCCACTTTAGACCCCGCTTAAGCGCAAAGCGTTTATGACTAGGTCTCGTTTAGAATATTATAAGTATGTCGGTTTGAATTCTCGGCCCGCCTAGCCCGTCTAAGCCCGCCTACGTGCTAGGCCCAACTGTAGCGCTTAGCAACCGCCTAGCACTTTTTAAAACCTTGCTCAAATACTCATTTTTTTCTCTCTTGCTCTCTCACAATAACTTTCATTTACAGTATTATTTTTTTTAAACCTCATTTTCTCTTTTACCCACTTAAAACACTTGTTTTTCGAACATATTTTTTAAATTTTGAGCATTCAGCTTTAATAACTATTAGTTTAAGACGGCTGAGTAATTTTTTCCCATGATTTATTATTAGTACATTTATAAACTCAAAATATTTTTTTAAATGTTTGTTGAAAAAAATATAATTAGAAAAAACTAGTCTTACACCCGTGTGTATAACATAACGCAGGGACAAATAAAGTTCACAAATCAATAAAAAGGAATACCAATTTTTAAATATATATAAAAAAAATTACAACTATTATTTTGAAAACACTTATTTCAGCAAAAATACATCATCATACTAATCTAAAAAATTACAAATTCTTTTGAAAAAAAATATACACAATGTTTGTAGTTTTATTTCTAGCCTCTTTGGCGCATTTTTAAGAAATGTGAATAATTTATTCGTACATAACTTATGCAATTATAAATTGCATTAAATTTATTTTCATAAATATAAAATCTTCTTTTGAATACATTTTTACCTTTGTATTATTTGAGGAAAAGAGAAATCACTAAATTGCTATATAATTTTATTTTAATTTCTTTAATTGCAATTTTGTAATAGTTAAAACAAATATAAGAAACATATGGAAGAAGGAAACCAAATAACTATAAATAAATAAAAAAGGAAAGACAAAATAACAAAGAACATATATTATTTATGAGAAAAAAATTGGTACAGTGTCACTGTAAAATCCATTGTTTACATAAACCAATCACCATTTGACGCCTCATCCAAAAGACACATACGCATGCCATTATCCTGGGGTTGCACTCAGTATAATAAATCACCATAAAGTTCCCAACTTTCAAGATCTGGGCAAGCCACGGCCATACTCAATCAAGGTCTCTTGTGTTTTCGGTGAGTTTTCAACTGTGTGCATTTGTTCAACCGATTGTTGTTTTGACCCCCCCCCCCTTTTTATGACCGTTTATGTATATGAAATATAATATTTATTTCTTAAAGCAACTTCGACCCCCATTTCAAAAAAAATCTAGCTTTGCCACCGGACTAGAAGGAATGGAGAAAACACAAACTTGCATACAAATGAGCTATCATGTTACATAAATAAACAAACAGAATTACAGAAGTAGGAGTAAAAAAGCAAAGAGAGAAGAGAGAGAGAGCTATGTGGTTCCGACATTTAACTTTCTTGCGATGTTCATAATGTATCAACATGCTTATTCGCCAAATACAGAGCAACAAGGCGAATTTAGGACCTGACAATAAAAATGAACATTTGTGTAAATCAAAGGCAGCAGATAGGCTCTAAATTAAGTTGAATGTATGAGCCATGATTGCTTCATTTTATAATATAAAAGAAAAACTATGAATTTTTAGTGCACAAACCAATTTCTATTAACTAATCCAACTGAACATACCTTTTTTTCTCTTTAAGACATTTCATCGAACACCTTTTCAGCTCTCCTATACAAGACTCCCTCAAATCGCTAAAACTCGAACTAACATGAATCTTTCAATTCACATTATAGGAGCGAATAGTAAAAATAAAAATAAAAATCACACTCTCTACTTCGTCTTTTCCATACACAATCACTGTATGAAAATGAGACATTCTCTCTTTAAGGCATTCCTCAAAACACCTTTTGTGCTCTCTTGCTCTCACCCAAATAATCATTAACTTGTTCTACTCCATTTTTGCTATTGATCAAGAAGAAAAGTGTGAGTAAGACTGATCGACAACCAATCCTTTTGGTAAAAAATGTTTGCCTGGTATTCTAATGCCTATCTATAATTTGGGCATTGGAATAGTTTGGAATCGAAATGAAGATATTGGAACTGTTTGAGCAGATGAACGAGGTGCGTGTTGACTTGAGTCAATGTCAAATGAAAATTTCAGTAGTCGATGTGCTAGTATGTGTGTCTTTGTTTGTAGCTAACGGGGTACAGAGATTGACTGAAATGAAAACTTTGAAGTTGAATTTAATGAACTGAAGTGAGCTTAAGTTGGTAAACTAATATGGGATTTGGTTTAATTTTCAGTGAGAGCTTGGGCCTTTTCTACAATACAGTATATGTTTGCCTTCAATTATCAAAAAATCAAAGCTTTCTCAATACCTTAATTCGCAAAGTAGAATCCTGTCAATTGCGCTTTCTTGAATTCAACGAGTATTAGTGTGTGAGTAAGTGAGTTGATTTATGACAGACGATCAAATACTTTTGGAAACAAAAAATGGATAAATATTTAGACACTAATTAATATTCATTTCTTTCATGAATAGCAACAAAAAATTTACAAACGTATTCTGCCTACACAGATTACAAAAACTATTTGAATATCCTCAAACGAAATCAGCAGATTTCTTGGGCAGTTTGAAGCAAGGACTTAGTTGACCATGTTTTTTGACATTGCAACTGACATCTTTTCATTCTTGGTAAGACACTGTGTCTATCTGAATAGAGAATATACACCAATTGAGCCTACCGTTGATTGAACATATTAAGAAAATGTATATTATTGAACCCTTTTTTTTTTTTAGAGATTTTTTCTTCTTGAACCAACAAATGTAAATTTTGTCGTTTCCCTCCTATTTGGATCTCTGTATCTCACTGGGTACAGAACAACTGCAACTGAAATACTGATGTAAGCTAAAGTTAGTAAACCAATATTGGTTGGTGGTTTCCGGTGAGCACTTGGGTTTTTTCAACAATGATTATGTTTGCCTTATACTCCCTCCGTCCCAAAATGATCTTCCTATTTGTCATTTCTCATTGTCCCAAAATGTTCTTCCCAAAGTGCATAAACAAACCGTAGCTAGTGAAGCCTCATATCCTTAAAAAGTTTGAATAGTCAAACGCGAAGATCATTTTGGGACGGAGGGAGTATCTTTCAAATCAAATCTTTGTCAATGATTTTTCAATACATTAACTAGAATCTAGTCAATTGGGCTTTCTTGAATTCAATTCATCGAGTGTTAGTGTGAGTGAGAGTGAGAGTGAGAGTGAGAGAGTTGGCTGATGAGAAAATATTTAGTCATTGATTAATTCATGCTTTCATGAATAGCAACAAAACATTTACATACGTTTCTGCCTACACAGATCATAAACACTACTCAATTATCTCCAAAAGACACCGTCTATATACTTTTGATCCATCATTCTCATAAACGAAAATCAGCAAATAGAACTAGTAATATGAAGGGGAGGAAGCTTCCTCGTGGACTTGACATCCGAACTGGCTTCGTTCTCTGTTGTTTCTTCACAGGAGGTTTGCACACAAGGCGGCTGAGGTTTTAGGAAATCAATTATCTGAACACGCCTTTTCTTCTTCTCGTTCTCAATCAGCTCGTATTGTTCCCTCAGCTTTCTCTTTGTACCTTCCAGCTTCTTTTCTTCTTCCTCATTCTCCAGATTTTGTGGGCTGTTTGAAACAAAGTCGTTCTTGTTCACATCCTTTTGACTTTGTAACTGGGATCTTCTACTTTCTTGTTAGACTGTGAATCTGATTCAGGAAGAAGATCTTGAGTTGTTTATTTGATTGGAGGCAAATCAGAACTAAAATTCTTTTTCGCTATTCCTCATCATGAACAGGAGCTATCTCGAAGCCAGAGCCAGTAATCTGAACACGCCTTTTCTTTTTGTCATTCTCAATCAGCTCGTATAGTTCCCTCAGCTTTCTCTGTGCACCTTCCAACTTCTTTTCTTCTTCCTCATTATGCAGATTTTGTGAGGTTTTTGAAACAGAGGCTTTCTTGTTCACCATCTTCTCGACTTTGCAGCTGCCATCTTCTACATTCTTGGTAAGACTCTGAATCTGATTCCGGGAACAAGTCATTGATGTGTTGGTTTTTCGGATTGGAGGCAAATCAGAACCCAACTTCTTTTTCGCTATTCCTTCATCATGAACACGAGTTTTCTTGAAGCCAGAGCCAGTAAATTTGGTAGGATCAATCCATGGGCCTATTCAGAATTTCATCAACAATATCTGGTTTTTGTTGTTGTTTGGGGATCCTTGGAGTGGTAGGCCAAGAAATAGGATCGATTTTGACACTACCAACTTCAAAAGTATTAAGATAATAGCCCCCATTAAGAAATCGCACAAACTCATCAAAGGGTACATTGCTAAAAAAGTCTGCCATGGCGAACTTTCACAGTTTCAGGCTAATCACTAAGAAGAGAATTTGTTGAAGGAAATCGAAAAACAGAGGAACTGAAGAAGAACTGAAGTGAAATCCCAATTTTGATCGGAAGTCTTGATTAATAATGAAGTGACTGATTGATTGCGTATATTTGACGAGCTAATAAAATCAAAACAAACGGTAAAAAATCCCACTCTAATTTATTACTGCTTGCTAACCTAAGTTTCGTTTGAATTAGTCAAACCAA